>JAUTXW010004014.1:0-68940 GCA_030620095.1 Kuschelorhynchus macadamiae | reverse complement strand
AAGATTCAAATTTATACAAGGTGTCTCAGATCATTGGACATTTTATAAAATTTTCAATTCGCAATATCCAAGTTTTTTAATTGGATCACCCGGTATTTGATATTTTTTTCTGAAAGAGGCTTAAAGTACCTATTATCGGGAAAAAATCGAATAAGTAAATAGCCAAAAATAAAAAAGCTGGAAAATTATTTTCGACGCGCAACAACAACCGTAAAAATAAAAAACACGGTTTTTTTAAATAGTTCCAATTAATCCTTATCGAAATTATTTTTTGTGATCTAATAATTCCGCAGTTATACAGGGTGTTTCCTTAATTAAAGTTATGTATTTTTTAGCAAATGTATACCTCAGCAAACAGCGTCTTGTGCAGCTGTATGGTTCAGATCATTTTATGAAATGAGAGATATCAAAACGCGGTTTTCTCAGAATTTAGGTAATTTTTCCCTTGAACTAACTCTGTTGAAAGCATACTGTTCCGTTTGGATTTTTCGAGAAAATCTCTAAAAATTGAATTTTGTTTAAACAACGCCCTCTAGTAGGTGTACCAACAACTATCGAGCGTCAAAAATGACAACAATTATAAGAGCATTAAATGCTCTTTCAAACAAATACCCACTTGAATACCATTAAATAAAAGATGTAGGAGGCAGAGCACTTTGAAAATTGATTTATTTATTATCTTCCCCCACCCTTATTATCGGAAATATGACAAATCGCCTTAAACAAAACTGACGCAGATTTGGTTGGAGTTTTTGTTGCTCTTATTAAAATGTTACCTCATATTGGGTATTTTCGAATAAAAAGTTGTTTTTTTATTTTCTATTGCAGGTACGCCGTCTTGTGGTAGTTTTACAAACTTGGAAATATTTTCCAACAATTTCTCTTGGCCACTTTAGTAACGAAAAAAAATTTTTTTGGGAGGCTGTAGCATCCATAGTCTGAGAAAAGCTACCCAGCCACCCTTAGTGGGACACCCTGTATATACATATATGACCAAACTAAAAAAACTTGGATATTGCAAAATTAAAATCCTTGAAGCGTTCTTTTAATTATCTTCATAGATTTAAGGCTTTACATTATAGGCAGCATTAATTAGTTGAAACTTTCCATATAATTCTAGATATTTCGTTAACTATTAGATTTAGGTATAGAACATGTATATATCATTGATAGGTATTTTAAAACTCTTTCAGAAAAAATATCAAATACAGGGTGATCCATTTAAAAAACTTGGATATTGCGAATTGAAAATTTTGAAAATATGATCTGAGACACCCGGTATAATTTTAAAACTCCTAACCATCATAGATCGTTAGAAGGTAGTCTTCTTAACTTGTGGTTAAAATTTCATTAAATAATCTGAACTATCAACTGCACAAGACGCTGTTTGCTGAGGACATAAATTTGCTAAAAAAATACATAACCTTAATTCCTGTCTAAATGACACAAAATTTGAATAAGAAGTTCTTATAAAAGTTACCTTTATTTCTTTCAGGGAATCTAAAAATGTAAAAATATACAGGGTGTTCCATTTAAAATTCAGGGTTTGAAGTCGGTACAGCACTTTTCGAATACCCTGTATTAATAAAACTTAAAAAATTAAAAAAATTCATTAAAACCAAGAAATATTTTTACCTAAAGTATCTGCAGTTATGCTGTGTGCCAGTAATTAGCGGACACCCTGTATAAATATTTTTTAAGATATTTATTTAAATTTTAAAGAGGAATTTTTGCTTTCTTTTTTGTATTTTACCACATTTATCGCTATTAAATATGTGAGGATAAATATGCATTCCAAAAAAAAAAGCAATACAACTGAGCGATATTATTTAAAATGTTGGAGTGGTTCGGGCTGTTATAAACATTTCAATAATTAAAAAAAAGCAATACAACTGAGCGATATTATTTAAAATGTTGGAGTGGTTCGGGCTATTATAAACCTTTCAATAATTAAATTGTATGGGGTCCTTAATTTCCTATGTTTTAAATAGAAAGTGTATTATAAAATGTCAACTAAAAGGCATTGGATAAAACGAAGTTAATATGTTTAAAAAATTGTGGTTATTTGTCGGCAAATTGGAATCATGATAGCAATTTCGTGGATATGGAGAAAAAAAATGTTTATATTATGAAGAAAGTTTCTAAATAAAGAAATAATTGTACCTATTTTAAATAACTAAATCCAACTTTAATAATCCAAGACCGTTTAAAACTTACATAAATTTACACATACTGCACACATATTTTTGGAACGAAAATTTCCGAATGTTTAAAAGACGGTTATACAATACTACATGATCACATTGGTTGGCTTTAAGATAAAACCAACGGTTATTTGAAAAATAGGATCGGTCTGCTATATACTTGCGTGGGCAGAGTTGCCGACTTTAGCGCGAAAACTATCGATTTTTCACACTTTTTCCTAATAACCAAAAGTGATAGTATTTGGATAGGGACAACTTTTTTATTTGAAACTTTTTTTTTTTTCATCGTATTTTAATGCAATTAAAATTTTAATTTCAACACTTCTATTTTACATGCGAAATATGATAACACTATCTCTGCTGGCTACCGAGAAACCATGTGATTACAAGCATTCTGGAACACTGTGTACATAAAATATGTTTAAAGAAAAAAATCCGCAAATATCTAATATCACAATATTTTTACAAAAAAAATGGCAGTTATGATAGGATCATGTGGATAATTAAAAATTCAATCTCTAAAAATTATTGTTAACAGCCTTAAACATGCATTAAAAATATCATCTGTTTGAGCCTACATAAAATACGGTTAAATAACTCATGTAGATATTTAAAAATTCAATCCCTAATTATTAATAATAGTCCTAATCTCTAATTATTATTAATAGTCCTAAGCACGCATAAAATAACATCCGTTGAACTCACCTCTATATATGGGATATCCTGTGGGGATAGCTCTTTTACGATGATCTGACACATTTTTGACTAATATATATCTAAATCTATTTATCAATTTTTCGTGTGCTGGGTTTGAAGTTAAAACTAAAAATACCCGCATATATATATATATATATATATATATATATATATATATATATATATATATATATAGACATGATTTTAAGCCTTTAAAATCTAACGGCACTACTTTTAATGGTTTTGGTCATTTTAAAGAAGTTTTTTTGCCTATTGAGATTTATGTGACAGCTATTTATTTATGGTAGGTCTATAAAACGGTCAGCCCTTTGGCGTTGCACAAATGAATACAAATATGAGTGCTTCTTGGAAGTCAAATACCAAATGTATTTTTAGTTGAAAAAATAAAAGCAGGATACAACAATTATTATACATACACTAATAATATGCATCCTTCGTTAAATGTTAATGTGTGATAGATGTCCCAATATGAATTTTAATATTTCTAGATGTTGTAACAATATATAATACATAATATTTTTCTTTATCTTGAATAACCAAAATACCAAATTTAATTAGTCGAAAGAAATACATCCAGTAAAATATAATCTCATTAAAATTTTTTCGAGTTTGTAAATTAAAACAAAAAAAAACATGTTTGAACTAAATATCGAATTTCCGTGTGTTAAAATCTCTAATGTCTATGTTTAAAATAAAGAAATTTTTATTGTGGGGAAATGCAATCTAATATTTTGTTTTATTACCTAACTAAAATTATTTATATTATGTATAGTAAATAAGTTTTTTTTTCGGTTTTGTGATACTTAACTATTATATGCAAAAATCGGGCTATCTTGGTTCTACATAATGTAAAAAATTATGAATTGTATCACGAGCTTATAAATATGAATGTTTTTTTTCCTCTGCATACCATACACGTAAAAAAAGGAAATACGAAGGTTTGAATAATTTCACTGAAACGAAAAGAGTTTTCTTTGAATAAGGTTTTTTTCACACGACAATTTTTACGATTTTTTAATAAAATACATTATATATGTAAATATACCGTCAGAGATCAATTAGAAACTTGAATCGCTTTTAGGAAAATCTACAAACATTTTTCCCCAATATTTGGGAAATAACCTAAACAATTATTGAAAGTTTTATAATGTGTTTATTTATCACCATAAATAACCGATTTTCATACGACAATTTTTACGATTTTTAATAAAATACATTGGATATGTAAATATACCGTCAGAGATCAATTAGAAACTTGAATCGCTTTTAGGAAAATTATTATTTTTAGAAACAGAAGGGATATTATTTAAATATTTTACAGCTTTTTATCTAGGAAACTGTTCAACGGGGCATCCTAAAATTAAAAGTTTTATAATGTGTTTATTTATCGCCATAAATAACCGAGTAATAAAAGATATTATTTTAGATGGGTATAATTTTACAGCATTGGAACTGGTCAGCAAATAGCCTAGAGGTAAAAACCAATTACAACTTTATGGTTTATGGTTTTAACCCAAAATTTTGTGTACAGCATAATATCCATCTAAAACATTCAATCAGTCTCTAACAATCGTTCAGTTTGAAAGGTCAGTTTAAAATACTTCGTGACATATAAAAAAATGAGTTCATTCAGTGAATTTGGTGGTTCAGTCAATAGTTTGGTTCTTGGTGACTGTATTGACTCACTCGCCGAGAATAATTTCGATATTGTAAACTTAAGCCTTCTAACACCTGACGCATTCGAAGCAGAGTATGGTGATGCCAACAACAAAAAAATGGACGAGACCATCGGTGGCTGCTTTCCATTAGACCGACAAGAAAAACCGAAGCCCGCAGTGAATATAATTATCGATATAATAATAAAGGAGGCATCAAAACCTTCAATACTGAGGGACGCCCTTATGAATGGTTCGGGGGCGGCACAAGGTAAAAAACATAAGGTGGAAAGCAGTCAACCACAACCATCAACATCTGGGTTGGGGGAGCCGGTGTCACCTATAATCCAACAAAGAAGAAGGTTTATAAAGAAACGGAAATTGATGACACCAAAAAAAATTGTTACCGACGACGACCAACCCGAAGATGTGTTTCCAATTAATCTGGGACCATTTTCCCAAGCTGAAGACGTTGAGGAAATGGTTCGAGTCGACAATTTGAAGACGACATTGTGTGACAAAATAGATCGGTGTAGGAGAGAGGCTGTGTGGTGTAGGGAAGAGGCCGCGCGGTCTGCGAGAGAGGCTAGCGACTTGGAGGCTCAGCTGGAGCGGTGTAGGGAAGAGGCCGCGCGGTCTACGAGAGAGGCTAGCGACTGGGAGGTTTGGCTGGAAAAGTATAAGCGACGTCTCTCGTTCATATGCAGGTAAGGCAATTTTCCTAAAAGCGATTCAAGTTTCTAATTGATCTCTGACGGTATATTTACATATCCAATGTATTTTATTAAAAATCGTAAAAATTGTCGTATGAAAAAAGAACTCATCAAAAAAAAAATACAATAATAGTGACATATTCTTGTTAATCATCCCCGAAAACCATAGTGCGTCAAATTTTAGGATGCTCCGTTGAACAGTTTCCTAGCCTAAAAGCAATTCAAGTTTCTAATTGATCTCTGACGGTATATTTACATATCCAATGTATTTTATTAAAAATCGTAAAAATTGTCGTATGAAAAAAGAACTCATCAAAAAAAAAATACAATAATAGTGGCATATTCTTGTTAATCATCCCCGAAAACCATAGTGCTGAACAGTTTCCTAGATAAAAAGCTGTACAATATTTAAAAAATATCCCTTCTGTTTCTAAAAATAATAATTTTCCTAAAAGCGATTCAAGTTTCTAATTGATCTCTGACGGTATATTTACATATCCAATGTATTTTATTAAAAATCGTAAAAATTGTCGTATGAAAATCGGTTATTTATGGTGATAAATAAACACATTATAAAACTTTCAATAATTGTTTAGGTTATTTCCCAAATATTGGGGAAAAATGTTTGTAGATTTTCCTAAAAGCGATTCAAGTTTCTAATTGATCTCTGACGGTATATTTACATATATAATGTATTTTATTAAAAAATCGTAAAAATTGTCGTGTGAAAAAAACCTTATTCAAAGAAAACTCTTTTCGTTTCAGTGAAATTATTCAAACCTTCTTATTTCCTTTTTTTACGTGTATGGTATGCAGAGGAAAAAAAACATTCATATTTATAAGCTCGTGATACAATTCATAATTTTTTACATTATGTAGAACCAAGATAGCCCGATTTTTGCATATAATAGTTAAGTATCACAAAACCGAAAAAAAAACTTATTTACTATACATAATATAAATAATTTTAGTTAGGTAATAAAACAAAATATTAGATTGCATTTCCCCACAATAAAAATTTCATTATTTTAAACATAGACATTAGAGATTTTAACACACGGAAATACGATATTTAGTTCAAACATGTTTTTTTTGTTTTAATTTACAAACTCGAAAAAATTTTAATGAGATTATATTTTACTGGATGTATTTCTTTCGACTAATTAAATTTGGTATTTTGGTTATTCAAGATAAAGAAAAATATTATGTATTATATATTGTTACAACATCTAGAAATATTAAAATTCATATTGGGACATCTATCACACATTAACATTTAACGAAGGATGCATATTATTAGTGTATGTATAATAATTGTTGTATCCTGCTTTTATTTTTTCAACTAAAAATACATTTGGTATTTGACTTCCAAGAAGCACTCATATTTGTATTCGTTTGTGCAACGCCAAAGGGCTGACCGTTTTATAGACCTACCATAAATAAATAGCTGTCACATAAATCTCAATAGGCAAAAAAACTTCTTTAAAATGACCAAAACCATTAAAAGTAGTGCCGTTAGATTTTAAAGGCTTAAAATCATGTCTATATATATATATATATATATATATATATATATATATATATATATATATATATATATATATATATATATATGCGGGTATTTTTAGTTTTAACTTCAAACCCAGCACACGAAAAATTGATAAATAGATTTAGATATATATTAGTCAAAAATGTGTCAGATCATCGTAAAAGAGCTATCCCCACAGGATATCCCATATATAGAGGTGAGTTCAACGGATGTTATTTTATGCGTGCTTAGGACTATTAATAATAATTAGAGATTAGGACTATTATTAATAATTAGGGATTGAATTTTTAAATATCTACATGAGTTATTTAACCGTATTTTATGTAGGCTCAAACAGATGATATTTTTAATGCATGTTTAAGGCTGTTAACAATAATTTTTAGAGATTGAATTTTTAATTATCCACATGATCCTATCATAACTGCCATTTTTTTTGTAAAAATATTGTGATATTAGATATTTGCGGATTTTTTTCTTTAAACATATTTTATGTACACAGTGTTCCAGAATGCTTGTAATCACATGGTTTCTCGGTAGCCAGCAGAGATAGTGTTATCATATTTCGCATGTAAAATAGAAAAGTGTTGAAATTAAAATTTTAATTGCATTAAAATACGATGCGAAAAAAAAAAGTTTCAAATAAAAAAGTTGTCCCTATCCAAATACTATCACTTTTGGTTATTAGGAAAAAGTGTGAAAAATCGATAGTTTTCGCGCTAAAGTCGGCAACTCTGCCCACGCAAGTATATAGCAGACCGATCCTATTTTTCAAATAACCGTTGGTTTTATCTTAAAGCCAACCAATGTGATCATGTAGTATTGTATAACCGTCTTTTAAACTTTCGGAAATTTTCGTTCCAAAAATATGTGTGCAGTATGTGTAAATTTATGTAAGTTTTAAACGGTCTTGGATTATTAAAGTTGGATTTAGTTATTTAAAATAGGTACAATTATTTCTTTATTTAGAAACTTTCTTCATAATATAAACATTTTTTTTCTCCATATCCACGAAATTGCTATCATGATTCCAATTTGCCGACAAATAACCACAATTTTTTAAACATATTAACTTCGTTTTATCCAATGCCTTTTAGTTCACATTTTATAATACACTTTCTATTTAAAACATAGGAAATTAAGGACGCCATACAATTTAATTATTGAAAGGTTTATAATAGCCCGAACCACTCCAACATTTTAAATAATATCGCTCAGTTGTATTGCTTTTTTTTAATTATTGAAATGTTTATAACAGCCCGAACCACTCCAACATTTTAAATAATATCGCTCAGTTGTATTTTTTTTTTTTTTGGAATGCATATTTATCCTCACATATTTAATAGCGATAAATGTGGTAAAATACAAAAAAGAAAGCAAAAATTCCTCTTTAAAATTTAAATAAATATCTTAAAAAATATTTATAGAGGGTGTCCGCTAATTACTGGCACACAGCATAACTGCAGATACTTTAGGTAAAAATATTTCTTGGTTTTAATGAATTTTTTTAATTTTTTAAGTTTTATTAATACAGGGTATTCGAAAAGTGCTGTACCGACTTCAAACCCTGAATTTTAAATGGAACACCCTGTATATTTTTACATTTTTAGATTCCCTGAAAGAAATAAAGGTAACTTTTATAAGAACTTCTTATTCAAATTTTGTGTCATTTAGACAGGAATTAAGGTTATGTATTTTTTTAGCAAATTTATGTCCTCAGCAAACAGCGTCTTGTGCAGTTGATAGTTCAGATTATTTAATGAAATTTTAACCACAAGTTAAGAAGACTACCTTCTAACGATCTATGATGGTTAGGAGTTTTAAAATTATACCGGGTGTCTCAGATCATATTTTCAAAATTTTCAATTCGCAATATCCAAGTTTTTTAAATGGATCACCCTGTATTTGATATTTTTTCTGAAAGAGTTTTAAAATACCTATCAATGATATATACATGTTCTATACCTAAATCTAATAGTTAACGAAATATCTAGAATTATATGGAAAGTTTCAACTAATTAATGCTGCCTATAATGTAAAGCCTTAAATCTATGAAGATAATTAAAAGAACGCTTCAAGGATTTTAATTTTGCAATATCCAAGTTTTTTTAGTTTGGTCATATATGTATATACAGGGTGTCCCACTAAGGGTGGCTGGGTAGCTTTTCTCAGACTATGGATGCTACAGCCTCCCAAAAAAATTTTTTTTCATTACTAAAGTGGCCAAGAGAAATTGTTGGAAAATATTTCCAAGTTTGTAAAACTACCACAAGACGGCGTACCTGCAATAGAAAATAAAAAAACAACTTTTTATTCGAAAATACCCAATATGAGGTAACATTTTAATAAGAGCAACAAAAACTCCAATCAAATCTGCGTCAGTTTTGTTTAAGGCGATTTGTCATATTTCCGATAATAAGGGTGGGGGAAGATAATAAATAAATCAATTTCCAAAGTGCTCTGCCTTCTACATCTTTTATTTAATGGTATTCAAGTGGGTATTTGTTTGAAAGAGCATTTAATGCTCTTATAATTGTTGTCATTTTTGACGCTCGATAGTTGTTGGTACACCTACTAGAGGGCGTTGTTTAAACAAAATTCAATTTTTAGAGATTTTCTCGAAAAAACCAAACGGAACAGTATGCTTTCAACAGAGTTAGTTTAAAGAGGGAAAAATTACCTAAATTCTGGAGAAAACCGCGTTTTGATATCTCTCATTTCATAAAATGATCTGAACCAACAGCTGCACAAGACGCTGTTTGCTGAGGACATACATTTGCTAAAAAATACATAACTTTAATTTCTACCTTATTAGGAAAAACCCTGTATAATGCGGAATTATTAGATCACAAAAAATAATTTCGATAAGGATTAATTGGAACTATTTAAAAAAACCGTGTTTTTTATTTTTACGGTTGTTGTTGCGCGTCGAAAATAATTTTCCAGCTTTTTTATTTTTGGCGATTTACTTATTCGATTTTTTTCCCCAATAACTTAGGGCAAATACTTTCGGAGATATGGCCGAAAACCACCCTTAGCTGAACACCCTGTATATATACATATATGACCCAATTAACTTGGATATTGGAAAATTAAAAATCCTTGAAGCGTTCTTTTAATTATCTTTATAGATTTAAGGCTTTACATTATAGTCAGCATTAATTAGATGTAAATTTTCATATATTTCTATGTATTTCGTTAACTATTAGATTTAGATATAGGGCATGTATATATCAGTGGATAGGTACTTTAAGCCTCCTTCAGAAAAAAAATATATAGGACAGGTTAATTATTATACAGGGTTTTCGCTAATTAAAGGTACACAGCATAACTGCAGATTCTTTGGGTGAAAATATTGTGATTTAACCAAACTTACTCCAGTCCAAAAGTTTGATAATAACAAAGATTTTTAAGCCTCTTTCAGAAAAAAATATCAAATACAGGGTGATCCATTTAAAAAACTTGGATATTGCGAATTGAAAATTTTATAAAATGTCCAATGATCTGAGACACCGTGTATAAATTTGAATCTTCTCGGCACCGTATATCGTTAGGAGGTAGTCTTCTTAACTTGTGGTTAAAATTTCATAAAATAATCTGAACCAACAGCTGCACAAGACGCTGTTTGCTGAGGACATACATTTGCTAAAAAATACATAACCTTAATTTCTACCTTATTAGGAAAGACCCTGTATAATAAACGAATTTCTATTATAGCTGATATGTCACTTTGTTTACTTATTATCTCCAAGACCTAATTTTTTAAATCAATTGGTTTAGTAGTAGCGTAAGAATGTATGGAGGATACCACATTCCCCACACAATTGAAACGTAGAAAGGAAATAATTTTTTATATTGTTTATGTGGATAGGTGACCGCAAGCAAAATTAACTATAATTCCACAACCAACTTATGTTTTTCTTTTATTATTGCATTTTTTTTGCTGTCAAAAGTCCATAGCTTGATGCTTTATTTTGAAGAAAAAATGAGATTTTATTTTTTCTTTGGGAACTTTTGGAGGAATTATCCTGTAAATATCGGACACTTATTAGGAAAGACCCTTTTATTGTATAATAAATGTTTTTCTTTTAATTGCATTTTTTTGCTTGTTAGTTTATGTCAAAAGTCCATAGCTTGATGCTTTATTTTGAAGAAAAATCTCCAAGACCTAATTTTTTAAATCAATTGTTTTAGTAGTAGTAGTGTAAGAATGTATGGATGATACCAAATTCCCCACACAATTGAAATGTAGAAAGGAAATGTGTAGCGAATTGTTTTGTGATACATTTCTGTGAAATTTTAAGGAAGGGGGGGAGGGGGTAAGGTTGTTGATCGGCTTGGGAAAGTGGTTTTTAGAGATTGTCGTTCAACTTTAAGTAGGACACATGTGATTAACTTTTGCATATAAAATCGCCTCAGCGAAGAGACGAATGCAATTGATTTCTGCATTCACACTGTGCAGAGCTCGCGAGTTTTCTGGTGTTTACATTGTGTCTATTTGGTAAATTTTTATTTTTATTTCTAACATTTTTATTTGGCAAGATTTAATTCTTATATATATTGGTGACATTTTTATGTACATTTATGGCATTTTTATTTGTTATTACGATATTTTTCATAATGGACAATTTTTTGGCATCGAGTAGCAAAATAATTGACAATGACTTTGACTTATACACATGTACTCAAATGCAGAATTTTGCAAACCAACAAAACAATGAAACAGACGTATTTACAACTAGTCAACAACAAACTATTCAGGAATTGAATGAAATTATTTACAATAGCCAAGTTCAGAATAATGCCAACAAACACAACAACGAAAAATATTTATTTACAGCTACTCAACAACAAACTCTTGACGATCTTAATGACATTATTGACAACAAAACGGACTTAATTACAACAAAAACTAAACAAACTCTTGAAGAACTGAATGACATTGACGAAACTCAAAATTCTAGCTATGAGGATATTGTTTGTTTTCAAAAATCTAATCCAAATTATTTAACATTAAAATCGCCAATTAATTCTCCGAGACCAATTTGCTCTCCCTTTTTGTTTAGTGAAAATTCTGATTCGGAAGAAGAACAAATTGATCAAAATTTAAGTTTGGCTATTTGTCCTACTAATTCACCATATGATATTGTAAATTCTGATTCGCAAGAAAAACAAATTGATCAAAATTTAAGTTCGGCTATATCTTTTATTAATTCACCATATGCTATTGTAAATTCTGATCCGCAAGAAAAACAAATTGATGCAAATTTGACTTCGGATATTTCTCCTAATAATTCACCAGTTGAACAAAATTCAATTTCGAAACCATCATTTATCATTAAAAAAAAATTTAAAATTAATAAAAAAAATAAAAAACAAATAACAAACCTTAAGTGTCTGGGTTTCGCTATTCAAAATTTAACTAATTTGATCACAATTAAAAAGGGAGACGAAAGTACGGTGAATTATGTTAAACAGGCCTTTGACAAATTAGTTGACTCATTTGAAGAAATGGATTCATAAAGTCAATTAATTTCTATTGCTTTTTTCAAAATTTGACTATAACTAAATAAAAATGCACAATATTAATTTTATTATTATACAAAGAACTTCAAAAATGCAATTGCTTTTTTCAAAATTTGACTATAACTAAATAGAATTGCACAATATTAATTTTATTATTATTATTATGCAGACAACTTCAGAAATGCATAAGTGTGTAACATGTAATAAAGTCTTTACTAGAAAGGATAATTTACTGCGACATATTAAAAAACATATTAACGGAAATTCCACAAAACTCAACAGTTGGTTGAAAAAACCAAAGCTTGTTAAAGGTAAGAACATTTTATTTTTCATGTTATATTTTGTAAAATATTTTTTTCTTAATTTATATAGATTCTACAAATATTGTAAAATATTGTAAAGAATGCAAGAAAAATATAAACCAAAGTCTATGGGGTGGACATCTTCGATCTAGTGTGCACAAGAACAATTCCAAAATAGGCTTAGAGGAAGGTGTTGAAATTATCAAGTCAGCATTCAGGGAACGAATAATATCTTATAGGATTTCCTCACACCAAAACTTCATAAATGTGAAAGAATATTTTCAACATTTGGAATACAAAATTGCACATCTAATAGATCAAGAACTGCAGAAACATAAATGTATCAAGCTAAATATGGAACTGTTCGGTTTCTATTTTAACCCCAGCAGCGACAGCTATGATGTCAAATCTTTTAATGCGCCGTTCCAAGTCATTTGCCAGGGATATCAGAAAAAAGAACTGTTAGAGCAAATCTGCACCATTATTGACCAGAAAGCTGACGAATTTGCAGAAAGAGATTCAGGTAAAGAATTTATTTTCGATTTTACAACAGCAACAAAAAAAGTAATTTTTTAATTTTTACGTTGCAGGATGGGCTTTGATGAATTTACTTCATTTGGAAATTAATGTTAACAAGCACAATCCGCTGAGAGCCTCATCTTTTATCGAACTTCCTCAAGAGATCAAGAGACGTCAAGCTGTGATCAACATTAGGAATGATGACAACTTTTGCTTCGCCTGGGCAGTTGTGTCTGCTCTTCACCAACCACGCGGATTAGATTTTGAAACTTCATCCTACCCACACTACTCTTCTGTTTTGGATATGTCAGGTATAGAATTTCCAATGTTGCTAAAGAACATTAAGATTTTTGAAAAAAAAAATAACATTTCTATTAATGTATATGGATTAGAAATTATAAATCCTAAAAAGGGGTATGAAGTAATTGGTCCACTTTATTATTCATCGAATAAAAAAAATCAACATGTCAATTTATTGTTAATAAGTGATGATGATGAAAAAACTTTTCATTATTGCTATATTAAAGATTTATCAAAACTAGTTTCTGCACAAATTTCTAAACATCACGGAAAAAAATATATTTGCGATGGTTGTTTACAATATTTCCCTACAGAAGAAAATTTATTACAACACAATAGCTATGATTGTGATCATTTACGAATTAACCTACCTTCTAAAGAATTAATAAAAGATAAGTTTGGAAACTATTCATATGATAATATTTTGAAATTTGTAAATTATCATAAACAAATGAAAGTTCCTTTCGTGGTGTATACAGATTTTGAATGCATTTTAAAGCCTTTAAATAATGACAATGTTGATAAAAATCCTAATACTTCATACACCTTAAAACAATATGAACATATTCCACATTCATTTGCCTATTACATTAAATGTTCCTTCGACGATAATTATTCTAAATTTGAAAAATATAGAGGTCAAAATTGTGATACATTATTTATAAATTCTTTAGAAAGAGATGTGTATAACATATACAATAAATATTTAAAGGCTCCTAAAAAAATGATCCCTTTGAACGAACTGGACAAAATTTATCATAACTATGAAAAAGTTTGTCATATTTGTAATAAACCTCTTTTAAATGACAGGGTTGCAGATCATTGTCATATAACCGGTCTTTACAGAGGTCCAGCTCATTCACTCTGCAACATAAATTACAGAATACCTAACTTTATTCCAGTTATATTGCATAATTTGCGTAATTATGATTCTCATCTATTTCTTAAAAAATTATGCTTAAACAAAGAACAACTAACAGTTATCGCACAAAACAAGGAAAAATATATTTCATTTGAAAAGCTTATTCATGTGGATAACTATTTTGATAAAAAGACACAAAAGGCTAAGAAAAAAAATATATCATTAAGGTTTATTGATTCTTTTCAATTTCTATCCCATTCTTTATCAAAACTCTCTGAAAGCTTAAAAGATGAACAATGTAAGGAAATAAAAAAAATTTTCAATGATGAAGAAAGATTTAAACTTATTCGGCAAAAAGGTGTATTTCCTTACAGTTATATTGATGATTATTTAAAATTAGAAGAAACAACTTTACCTCAGAAAGACCAATTTTATAATACTTTAACGGATGAGCACATCAGTGATGCAGAATACCAAAGAGCTGTAAAGGTTTGGCAATTGTTTAAATGTGAATCTCTTGGTCAATACTCCGACGTTTACTTACTCTCTGATACTTTACTTTTGGCAGATATTTTTGAAAATTTTAGAAGCACTTGTTTATCCACATATAAGCTCGATCCAGCTCATTTTTACACTTTTCCAGGTTTATCCTGGGAGGCGTGTTTGCGTTATACTGGAATAGAGTTAGAATTGTTAACTGATCCAGATATGATACACTTTTTCAAAAAAAGCGTTCGCGGTGGTGTGAGCTCTTGCATTTGTAGAAAATCTGAAGCTAATAACCCATTTCTTTTAAATTTTGATCCTTTAAAGCCAACTAAATACATAATTTATTATGATGCAACAAATTTGTATGGTTATGCAATGTCACAGCACATTCCAACGGGAGATTTTGTTTGGTTAACAGATAAAGAAATCAATGATTTAAATATTATGAATATTTCTAAAAAATCTAATAAGGGATATGTTTTAGAAGTTGATTTAGAATATCCTACAAGTCTACATTCCTATCATAACGATTTTCCGTTTTGTCCAGAAAACTTTAAACCGCCAAATTCTAAATGCATAAAATTAATACCCAATTTAAATGATAAATCAAAATATGTTATTCACTATCAATTATTAAAACAATGTTTGGAACATGGACTCAAGTTAACTAAAGTTCATAGAGTTTTACAGTTTTCTCAATCTGATTGGTTGAAAAAATATATAGACTTGAATTCAAGATTAAGAAATGATTCAAAGAATGAATTTGATCGTAATACTTACAAGTTGGCAAATAATAGTATTTATGGCAAGACTATGGAAAATGTTGATAGGAGAATTGACGTAAGACTTGTTACAGAGTGGGAAAAAAATAGAAGAAAAGATGGTGCTGAGAATTTAATTGCAAAACCATATTTCAAGGACTTAACAATATTTTCTGAAAACTTGGTAGCTATTCAAATGCAAAAGATTCAAGTTACTTACAATAAACCAATATATGTAGGCTTCTCAATATTAGATATATCTAAAACTGTCATGTATGATTTCTTTTATAATTTTTTAAAACCTCTTTATCAGGAAAATATTTCACTTTTATACACCGATACCGATTCGTTCATTTTAGAAGTCACAACTCCAAATATTTATTCTGACATGATAAAAAATATTCACAAATTTGACACATCTAATTATGAATTTAATAATATTCATGAAATGCCTATTACAAAGTCAGTTATAGGAAAATTCAAAGATGAATATGCTGGTGAACCCATTACTGCTTTCTTTGGTACTGGAGCAAAAGCATATTGTATTAAAACGGAAAACAGTTTAACAAAAAAAGCAAAAGGTGTTAAAAAAAGTGCAATTAAAAAGCAGTTGGATTTTATTCATTATAAAGATGTTGTTGAAAATCATTCTAAAACCTTTTGTTCAATGTATGTTTTTCGATCTAGACAACATACAATTTTTACAGAGTTAATTAATAAATTGGCTTTGAGTTCCGAAGATGATAAGCGGTATAAAATTCCCTATAGTTTTAATACATTAGCTTGGGGACACCAAGATATTGCTTTGTATCAATGGAATGCAGAACATGAAGATTTAGATATATTTATGTAGATATTATAAGGTATTTAAATTTGTTGTTTTTGAAACCAAAGTTAGTCTTCATAAGTCTTTCACAAAATGTGCATAGAAACTTTTGACAAAGAAATTGATAACAGTTATTTTAAAACATATGAAAAACGACTTTCCACTTTTAAAAAATGGAAAGGAAAATTGAGACCAGAAGTGTTAGCTGGAGCTGGCTTTTACTATACTTCAATCAATGATATTTGTAAATGTTTTTATTGTGGTATTGAAATTTTTGATTGGTTAAGTTATGATGATCCTATTGTGGAGCATAAGAAATTTGCTAGGAATTGTGATTTAAATAACTGTTTATGGAAAAATAGGAATCGAATAATTGTAACCATTCAAAATAAGTCTTCAAGCTACACATTTTATATAGTATTATTAATATCCTTATTTATGAACTTTTACATATATTTAAATTAAGTATTTTATTGTTATTTTTTTACAACTGCTTTTGCTTTCGTGGTGAAAGTATCTGCTTAATGTTAATAAATTTGGAATATAATTATTAATTTGTTTTAATGACTATCAGTAGATCTCAATTTATTCTTCTTTATTTTATTTTCCAAAATGTTTTTTATGTTCATCATCCCCCTGGCGTAACACAGTGTGAAATATGTTTTTCTAATAAAACAGACGTCACTCTAAGTAAATATTGTAAATTTATGAAAATTGGATTAATTAACAATAGTACAATTAGTTGGATGGAACGAATAAATGGAAATGAAAATGCAAGTAAATTTTTTAAAATTTTGTATCATTATCCAAATCGATCTATTTTTGATACAAATTGGATAGAAAGGTTAGAGTTTAAAAATAATCAGTTACAAATTTTAACCCCCAACTGTACCAATTATTATGACGGATTCAAAAATTATTACTTTTCCATCATTAGTGTTACATTAAACTTTGCATTATTTTTATACATTACCATTTTAATTATTTATCTTTATTACAAATTTCAAACTGGAAATCTATTTTTTCATTAATCCATTTTAATCGAAACTTTAAAGAAAGTGGGGATGAGAATATTTAAGTACAAGAATAACACAATATGTTTCAGTCTCGTTTAGTCATTATGAACAACGCCGTGGTTCATAAACCTTTGGAAACGCTTCTTAATTCAAAAATTTATTTTTTAAATAATTCTTTGTCAAAATTTGTTCTTGTTGGCATTAGTTTAAATGATTTTTCTCCAAAAATTGTAATTGGTGGAAAAACTGGATTTTCAATCGCACTAACCGAAGAAAATTGGAAAGACATTTGTGTTCATCAAGGAATTATTGTAAACAATTTCTACTTTCCTCAAGTTGATCAAACCAGTGTGAATATAAACAACATTCATCTGCAGGTTCAGAAAATAAATGATACCCCTGTTCTACAAATTACAAAAGGCCCACACTTCATATACTTAGGACAAGAGTCTTTGGACAATTTGTGGCGATTAAAGGAAATTATTGATTATAGATTATCTATACTTAAAAGGCAAGAATTCAATACATATTTCAAAATATTTCAAAATAATATTTCATCTGATTGTGGCGACTTGTGTACGCATGTTTATAATATAATAAGTCCAACAGAAAATCCTAACAGTGAAAATGTTTCAACTATGATGGAATTACTTGCTTTATATCCTGAACAAATGGAAAACAAATTGAAGCAAAATGGAACAAAACGAAAATATTACGAAGAAAACAATGAAAATGGATCAAAAAGAAAATATTACGAAGAAAACAATATCTTTTCTGGAAGAGAACAATAAGGTGCATGTGTTAGTGAAGTGGAGCTTTGCTTACAGACAAGCCCGTAGGAGTAACTTTCAGATGTGGTACTTAGATAGACTCCGTTTTGAAAAAAGAATAAATGATTGTAAACTTATTCTAGATTCGATATTATCTGAGGAACATAGAAATAAAATATATTTGACACGTTTTAATAAAAATTGTATTTGATGTTTTACTTAATAAAATTTTAGTTTAGTAAATGTGAATTTTATTTGAAATTAATTAGCACATTAAGACTTTGTAATTTGTATCAGCTAAAGCATAAAGTGAGGAACAGAAATAAAACAAATTTAACTAAAATTTAATTTCAATTTAATTAAACAATATTTTTTTTATCAATCCATGTATTATATTTTTTATCAAGTCCTAACCATTTCACATAAACTTTGTTTCCTTTCCTTCTCAAAATCTTCTCAATAAGATACACATCGGTATGCTTTACTTTTAGTAATTCTTGCTCATAAAAACCACCCAGAATGTCCTGATTATCTTCGTCTTGAATTAAATATGTCCAAGGGTTTGTCATCTTAACTTCTTTAATGTGGAATATCTCATTTGACCAATTTGGTGTGTAACCTTTTGAAAATGCCTCTCGATGCTTGCTTATTCGTACGTGATCACCCACTTTAAACTTTGGAGATTTTATATCTAACGTTTTAGCATGAGTAAATGCAGATTTCAAGATTCTATTTTCATTTGTTTTATTTACTTGTTTTGGCTTCATTCCTATTGAAGAATGTTTTGTATTGTTATAATCTTTTACAATATCCGCTAATATATTAAACCATTTGTAATTTCCTTGAATGCTAAATATTTTCCACATATTATTCTTTAAAGTCCTGTTCACTCTTTCTACTATACTCGCTTTCAAATTGGAAAACGTGCTATAATGGTTAATTCGAAATTGTTGCATCAAATTTTGAAAATTTACATTGAAAAACTCTCTCCCTCTATCCGTTTGCAAGTTTTTTGGTGGAGTTTTTGCACTGATTAATATTTTTTTCATTGCCGCTGTTACGTCTTTTCCAGATTTAGATTTTAACGGTTCGGCCCAAACATACTTAGAAAATACATTTATGGTAATCAAGATATATTTAAATCCCTTATTAAATTTGGCATAGGGTAACATTTCAACCAAATCAGCTTGAAAAAGATCATTTAACCCTTTCACTACCACCCTTCTGCGTTTGTAGTTTTTTCTAGCAGGTTTATGTAATTCATTAACGACTTGTTGTTTAACGGTTGTCATGACAACAAACTTGTTTATTCAATTTTAAGGAAGTTCACTTTCTATGTTTTGTAATAATTCGAAATATAACTTTTATATGTTTTTTCCCATTCATTCAATTTATCAATTTGTATTGTATAACTTTTTTCATTTAAAATTTTACTAATTTTAGTAATCTCCTTTTCTAACGCATTAAAGGATTTTTTTATCTCTCCAGTTAAGAAAGTAGTTGATCTACTATCACTATTTTTTAATTCCTCCTCTGTTTTATTTAATTCTTGTTCTAATTTCTTAATTACACTGGACATTATATTTTCCAAGGAAATATATTGTTGATTTTCTTCCAAAGTGAGTTGGTCAATTGTTCTACTGTTAAGAATGCTATTTTGATTTCTTTTTTTTGCATCATCTAACCTTTTTATAAAAGTTCTTAATTGTTTAATTTTTTCCTTGTGTTTTTCAATTATTACTTCTCTTATATTTGTTTCCATTATTTTATTAATTTTGTTGATATCATCACTTAATTTTTTGTCTTCCTTTTTAACATGTTCATTTAAAAATTGCAAATCTTTACTTATTTGATTTAGCGTTAGCAACTGTTTATTAACGTTTTCAATTGAGGTATAGCATCCTTTAATCTGGTTTTCATACTTTTTTAAAAATTTTCATCAAAAACCTTAAGCTTTTTAGCAAAGATTTCATTATTTGTTTCATTTTCACCTAATCTCCTTTTTAAATTATTAATGTCACTTATTCTCTCTTGATTTTGTTTTGAAATATGGCGTCCAAATTTATCAACTGTCATGTTGAGCTTTCATTAAACAATAAATATGATTATATTTGATAGCTGTTATTTATAGTATTACTTTATCTTCTCTTAATTCTTCAATAATAGAGATAATCTCGTTACTATGAGCATTATTTCCCGCATCACTTGATGAAATTAATAAACGTAGCCTATCAACAATTTCGTTAACATTATTCCAGTATACATAGTCTGTATTTGATCTGTTTGTTTTCAAAATTAATCCCTTTCCTGTAGATTTGGCTCTAGTTGTTCTAAACGGAGGTTTTGGTTTGTTAAATGCTGTAACTAATCTTGGCAAGGTTTTTGTCTTTGTAATCCCCTTTCTTTGTAAATATGGTCCTATTATTGTAACATATTTGTGTGATGTATTTCCTTGAACTTGTTCATTTGAATCAAAATTCCTACGATATACATTTGTTTTAGCTAGAATGTTCATGTAATTATCTAAATCTTCCTTCTTATAACCTTTCGGTTCTTTTTTGAAAAGCAATTCGTATAAACCTGGCGTGCCTGTGTACGTTATTCCTCCCACTTTAATGTCTTTTCCAATAATTTCTACCGGTATCTGTGTTAAACCAAAAGAAAACTTATCCGTTTCGAGGTCATGAACTATTCCATAATAATGGTCAAATTTATGTTGTGTATCTTTCACACCCTCATCAATATATGATCTGGGTAATTCATGAAAATCTGCTAAGTAATCTTTATATGATGGTGTACCAACATAGGTTTGAATTGTTTTTCTAGTTTGTTCCAATATGTCTGACAAGTTTAAATTTGTTGTTGTGTCACTAGAAGGATCTGAAGTTTCTGCTATAACAGTTGATGACAATGGTTGTACTACAGGAGAGGAAGAAGTGATACTACTGTCATTTAAAAATGTTGGTAGTTCTGTAGGGAGTGACGGAGTTTTTCCTGTTTTCTGAATATTTTTCGTCGGAGTTGATGTTTTATAAAGCTTTGTAGGTGTTTTGAAATCTTCATACTTTGAAACTCTTTCTTCTTTTAAATCGAATGGTTCGGATTTACCAATACTTGAAATTAGCTGTTTAAGTGGTTGTGTTATTGGTCTATAAGTTTGTTCTAATTCGGACTGAGCAGTAGAAGTAGCTAATTTCAAGCTTTGATATTTCTGCTTCACGGCTTGTCTCGATCTTATTAATTCTCGAGCTAAACGTTTATCCATGCTGTACAAGTTTTAAATGAAATAAAACTGCAAATTTTTTACTTTTATAAATATATAAAGGAATCGAATT
Source organism: Kuschelorhynchus macadamiae (assembly GCA_030620095.1). Classification (NCBI taxonomy): domain Eukaryota; kingdom Metazoa; phylum Arthropoda; class Insecta; order Coleoptera; family Curculionidae; genus Kuschelorhynchus; species Kuschelorhynchus macadamiae. Next base: position 47,399 of record JAUTXW010004014.1, on the reverse strand, counting down.
TACTCCTATATCTGCCGTGATTTACTTCACAATCTTTGTCAATTACAAGAAAGCCATATGGATCCATCCAACAGTTAGCACAAATATTTTTAAACTGATCAAATGTCATATCCAATATACAGTGGTCATTATATATATGTTTTAAACTCAAACAGTCCTGTTTAAATAAAATTAATAAGTTTGCATTTTCTCGAATTAGACGTTTAAGGATTGAGGAATATCCTTGAAAAATAAAAAAACAATCGGTGTTTCTATGCCTTCCATGTGTGAAATAGTCCCTAATAATAGATTGATTATGACAAGGAATATCATCAAAAATGATAACGGAATTTGGCTTTATCTCATGAGGTGAAATAATGTTCTCATCGCTATCATATTCAAAGTATCCAATTTCTTTCATAGGTTTTAACAACTTTCTTAAATATTCATATTTTGGTTGATCTAATGACTTTGAATAAACATAGACATTTTCAAACCTAATTCCATTTGGATGCTCGAGCAGTGTAAGCATAACGTTGGTTTTACCGCTACCACTGCAACCAACTATAAGCCCTCTTTTTGAACCACCGCAAACTCAGTCACCATGCTTTCTCAACTGTTTACTTAAAATTTTTTCATCATGATTATTTACTGGTAATGAGAATTTTTGTTTTTCAATCCTCATTCTTAATCACACTAGTAAATATTTTTAGCTGTAAAAGTATTTATACCAGAAAAATGTCAATGTGCTTTTAGTATAAAAAGAACTTCAATGACTGTGGGTCGCCATAAGTTGAAAAAAACTATTAAAACACGTAATAGAAAAGGCTCTGGTTTAGTAAATAAATTAATTAGCAAACTACCTTTCGAAGTTCATATACCAGGATATAATTATTGTGGTCCCGGCACCAACTTGGAAAAAAGATTAACTAGAGGTGACGTTGGTATAAATCCATTGGATTCCGCTTGCAAAGAACATGATATATCTTACTCTCAGACTGAAGATTTATCAAAAAGACACATATCTGACCAAATATTAGAAAAAAAAGCCTGGGATAGGGTAAAAGCTAAAGATTCTTCTATTGGTGAAAAAATTGCAGCTTTAAGTGTTGCAGGAATAATGAAGGGTAAAAGAAAGTTCGGTTTGGGATTAAAAAATACAAAAGGGGGTAAACTTAAATTGAGAAAAAAACGTATCATTCGAACGCCCAAAAAAATTGGAGGATTTCTACCTCTTTTGTTTCCCATTCTTGGCGCCCTGGGTGCACTAGGTGGAGGCGCGGCAGGAATTGCTAAGGCAGTAAATGATGCTAAAGCAGCTAAACAGCAACTAGAAGAAATACATAGACATAATATTGCAATGGAAAATGCTTCTAAAGAAGGGAAAGGATTATATATTAGACCATATAAAGGAAAGGGACTATTTATTAGACCTTATAAAGGAGGATCCGTCAAAATGAAAGCAATCAGACAAAAAAAAAACTCAAAATAAGTTTTCCAAAAAGAGCACTTACGAACAATGATATTATTAAATATGTAAAGCTGTTAAAAATAACTGGCTTTAGAGGTGTTTTTATGCTCGATGAACTTCCAAAAAAAATTAATCTGAAAGAATGTGGTATTGTAAATTTGGATAAAAAACAAAATAAAGGATCTCATTGGACTGCTTATATTAAAAATAACAAAAATGTAATATATTTTGATAGTTATGGAAATTTAAAACCACCTTTTGAACTTCTCAAATATTTTAATTCGAATGGCAAAGTGGATGTATTTTATACTTATGAAAATAAACAAAAATTTAATTCATATAACTGTGGTCAACTATCCCTAAAATTTTTGCAAAAAAATATATAAACTCATTATTTATTGTAATATCTCATTCATAAATAAACTGCAATGTCTACCACAACTGCCATATCAGGAAACAGTTCTGTTTTGTCTGCTGATTTTAATCCGCCCATATATTTAGAGGATGAAAAACAATATTACCTGGGTTTAGCTGATTTTGAAACGTTTATGACTATCCCCAATATAAAAGAAGGATATAATAAATTTTATATAGATAAAAAAGTAATTGTTATTCCCGACGGAACTTATGACATTACAGATATAGAAACATACATAAGAGAAAGTATAGAAGATTTATTTCCGAATGAAAAAATTTTTTTTCTTTTAAAAGCAAATGTTAATACTCTAAAAACTTTTTTAATGTGTAGTAGAATAATTGATTTTACCAAGGAAGATTCGATAGGAAAAATGTTGGGTTTTAATAGCAGGATACTAGAAGCTATGAAAGAGGAAGAATCAGATAATGTTGCAAAAATAACTAAGGTGAATGCTATTTGTATTGACTGTAATATTTGTGTCGGTTCTTACAATAATGGTAAACCTGTTCATATTATTCACCAGTTTTATCCAACTGTAGCTCCAGGGTATAAAATAGTTGAATCTCCTTTGCCCATTTTGTATTTTCCAGTTAGCGTCAAAGCAATTAACAATATAACAGTTAAAATAGTTGATCAAGACGGAGAACTTATCAGTTTTAGAGGAGAAACTATAACAGTAAGGTTACATTTACAAACAAGTGAAATATAAAATGGTAGTTAGATATAATAGAGCCCTTGGGATGAGACTTGCCCCTACTACTATCAACAAAGTAAAAACTTATAAAAAGAAAAAGCCTAAACAACAGTTCAGTATCAAACGCACACCAACAAGTTAAGACGAGATAATCGTAAATTTCTCACATCCTTGGGTTTCACTGTTTTAAAATAATGAACATATTAAACGTAAACGAAAAGCTTTATGTAGACAATTCCATCGTCAGTTCTGAGCTTCACACATATCAACCATATATTTCTTCAAAATTCGATTACAATGATGAAATAAGGATCCCAATTCAAGAACTCGATGCTTACACTCTACCATCAGATAGTTTACTTTATATCGAAGGAAAATTAACTAATACAGAAGGTAAATATAAGAAAGAATTGCTATTTATTAACAATGGTATAGCCTTTTTGTTCAGAGAAATCCGCTATGAACTAAACGGAATTACTATAGATTCAATAAGAAATGTTGGATTAGCATCAACCTTAAAAAGCTACCTTTCTCACAATACCAACGAAAGTTTAAAACTGGAAAATGCAGGTTGGTTTCCACATCGGAAAGAAGGTGATACAATTTTAGTTGATAATGATGGAAAATTCTCCGTATCCATACCACTAAAAATGCTTTTAGGATTTTTTGAAGATTACAGAAAAATTATTATGAATATGAAACAGGAATTGGTTCTTATTAGATCAACTGATGATTTAGATGGTGTTATTTTCAAAGAAGATCCGGCACACCTTGTTACTGCTCCTGACACTCCATTGGTTACTTTCGATAAAATTTATTGGAAAGTTCCTCACATTCTAGTTGATATGCCACAACAACTTGCTCTATCAAAAATATTAGAATCAAATAAAGATATATTGATAGGATTCAGGAGTTGGGAACTTGTTGAATATTCTTCTCTAACCGAAACAACCCGTCACACATGGCCGGTAAAAACAACTAGTAAACTAGAAGCTCCTCGTCATGTTGTGATTGGCTTTCAAGAAAACAGAAAAGGGAAAATTGTTAAAGATATGAGTAAATTTGACAATATTACCTTGTCAAATATTAGAGTATATTTAAATTCTGAAAGATATCCTTATCACGATTTGTACTTAAATTTCGAAGAAAACAAATTTTCTGCTTTATACGAAATGTTTGCCAACTTTAGACAGTCTTATTATGGTGTTCCAAATGAACCCATTTTTAATCCTGAACAATTCAAAAACATTAGTCCTATTACACATATTGATTGCTCCCATCAAAAAGAAACAATTCAAACGGGATCCGTAGTAATGACAATTGAATTTGAGACACACAATGCAATTAAAAAAGATACTTCTGCTTATTGTCTTATTTTACATGACAAATTATTTAGCTACAACCCTCTTACTAAAATTGTGAAACAATTATAAACTTTATCCCCACTATTTTCATATTTCGATTTAATTTAAAGAAATTTTGAAAAGCTTTTAGTTTTAATCATGACATCAAAACTACAACTACAAATTGAAAAATTTATTTTTAAAATTAATCAACTGAAAGAAGAAATTGCAAATTATTCAAGTAAAAAAAGTCTCATTAAAAAATTTGCTGCTTTGAAAATATGAGATTGGTTATAGATATTCAAGGATTCAAAGATGAAAAAAATAAATTTATACCGAAAGAGCTTGCAGCTTTTGATGGTTATGAAATGACTCATTACATTTTTAAAAAGCCTTTTCCAATGGAGTTTCTTTCACCTGATTGTCACAAGCAGGCGGTATGGTTAACGAAAAATTATCATTGTATACATTGGAATAATGGATTTACTCCATTACATCATTTCCCAAAAATAATTGAAACACTTACGAAGAAAGCAGATTTTGTTTTTGTAAAAGGAAGCGAAAAAAAGGATTTTATACAGAAATATTCTAAAAAGCATGTGATTGAAATAGATGAACAACCAGCGCTAAAGCTAATGGAACCAAAATGCTTCTATCATTCAAAATCACCTTGTATGTGTGCTTTGACAAATGTGTTATTTTTATATGACAATTGTTTTATGAATGAATAAAAATATAAAAAAAAAACTTAATTACCTTTTTATTTTGCATTAACCAACCATGATTGAATACAATTAATATGATACCTTAAATCTAATTTTCTAAATTCATTTAAAAGTTCATACTCATTTTTATATTTTAAATAATCATTACAAAATTTAGCGGCTAATTTACATTGTTTCATTCGATCTATATTATTAACATATGCTGACAAATCTTGTGCTTCTGCGTCTTCTTCGCCTACAATTGATAAATATTGGAAGTATGCAGCAGATATAATAAACTCTTCATACATTTCAGTAACCATTTGCTCCATTGTAAATATTATTAAATTTATTCTTCCTTTTCAATTTCTTGAAGAATAGTATCCTCGTCAATAAATTGCTTCAAGTCTTTTAAATAGTAACCAAAGCCAATATCTTTTAGATCTTGAATAAGTTGAAAAAAATTTAATGTTTCAATGTATTTGTTGCAACAGAGGGCAGCCTTTACGAATTCCTCAGATTGATTACAATAAAAGTCTATCCACTCCGGACCACTTGCCATACAATATGAGAAATAGGTTTTTGAAAGATTACTAAATTTCTCCTCTAATAATTTAACTGCAATCAGCAACTCAGCCATTTCATTTATTTAACATAATATTTTAAATATGTAGGGGGACGTCTCTTGCGAATAGGATTAACTTTCTTTGATAATACCTGTTTTTTATCTTCGTATAATTGAAACCTCTTTTGGGTTGCAATAATAGCAGGTATAAATTGGCAATCTTCTCCTATAAATTCTATTAGGTGGCTTAATTCTCCTACAAAGTATGATTTCCCAAATGTATTGAAAAACGTAGTAAGGCTTATAATTCCTTCTAAATAATCATCACAACAGTCAATTGCTTCCAAATAATCTCGTTTCAGTGGATAAAACAGCTTGGTGTATTCATCTTTCGAAATCACTTCAAAGAAATTGAGATATTTAACTTTTAACTGTCTGATAGTTGTAGTTAATTTTTCGCGATTACACATAATTCACTTATTACTTGACACATTTTTTCTTTTTGTTTTATACAAAATTGGTGGAAAAATTCAAAAATAACTTTTTACGCAACTCGAGCACAGCTTAGTAAATGTGTCTCGGCATACTAAAATGATCATGATGCACCTATTTATAAGACTTAAGAATGCAAAATCAAATGTGGGAGAACAAAGAGAAAAAATTAAAAAATATGATGCGAATGAGAATAAAAGGGAAGGAAGTTAAGAATGAGGGACATGAGAGAGAGGAAGAGGAGGAGGAGGAGGCGCTCCCCTATTATAACTACTATTATGAAGAAAGTTTCTAAATAAAGAAATAATTGTACCTATTTTAAATAACTAAATCCAACTTTAATAATCCAAGACCGTTTAAAACTTACATAAATTTACACATACTGCACACATATTTTTGGAACGAAAATTTCCGAATGTTTAAAAGACGGTTATACAATACTACATGATCACATTGGTTGGCTTTAAGATAAAACCAACGGTTATTTGAAAAATAGGATCGGTCTGCTATATACTTGCGTGGGCAGAGTTGCCGACTTTAGCGCGAAAACTATCGATTTTTCACACTTTTTCCTAATAACCAAAAGTGATAGTATTTGGATAGGGACAACTTTTTTATTTGAAACTTTTTTTTTCGCATCGTATTTTAATGCAATTAAAATTTTAATTTCAACACTTTTCTATTTTACATGCGAAATATGATAACACTATCTCTGCTGGCTACCGAGAAACCATGTGATTACAAGCATTCTGGAACACTGTGTACATAAAATATGTTTAAAGAAAAAAATCTGCAAATATCTAATATCACAATATTTTTACAAAAAAAAATGGCAGTTATGATAGGATCATGTGGATAATTAAAAATTTAATCTCTAAAAATAATTGTTAACAGCCTTAAACATGCATTAAAAATATCATCTGTTTGAGCCTACATAAAATACGGTTAAATAACTCATGTAGATATTTAAAAATTCAATCCCTAATTATTAATAATAGTCCTAATCTCTAATTATTATTAATAGTCCTAAGCACGCATAAAATAACATCCGTTGAACTCACCTCTATATATGGGATATCCTGTGGGGATAGCTCTTTTACGATGATCTCACACATTTTTGACTAATATATATCTAAATCTATTTATCAATTTTTCGTGTGCTGGGTTTGAAGTTAAAACTAAAAATACCCGCATATATATATATATATATATATATATATATATATATATATATATATATATATATATATATAGACATGATTTTAAGCCTTTAAAATCTAACGGCACTACTTTTAATGGTTTTGGTCATTTTAAAGAAGTTTTTTTGCCTATTGAGATTTATGTGACAGCTATTTATTTATGGTAGGTCTATAAAACGGTCAGCCCTTTGGCGTTGCACAAACGAATACAAATATGAGTGCTTCTTGGAAGTCAAATACCAAATGTATTTTTAGTTGAAAAAATAAAAGCAGGATACAACAATTATTATACATACACTAATAATATGCATCCTTCGTTAAATGTTAATGTGTGATAGATGTCCCAATAAGAATTTTAATATTTCTAGATGTTGTAACAATATATAATACATAATATTTTTCTTTATCTTGAATAACCAAAATACCAAATTTAATTAGTCGAAAGAAATACATCCAGTAAAATATAATCTCATTAAAATTTTTTCGAGTTTGTAAATTAAAACAAAAAAAACATGTTTGAACTAAATATCGTATTTCCGTGTGTTAAAATCTCTAATGTCTATGTTTAAAATAATGAAATTTTTATTGTAGGGAAATGCAATCTAATATTTTGTTTTATTACCTAACTAAAATTATTTATATTATGTATAGTAAATAAGTTTTTTTTTCGGTTTTGTGATACTTAACTATTATATGCAAAAATCGGGCTATGCCGCCCCCGAACCATTCATAAGGGCGTCCCTCAGTATTGAAGGTTTTGATGCCTCCTTTATTATTATATCGATAATTATATTCACTGCGGGCTTCGGTTTTTCTTGTCGGTCTAATGGAAAGCAGCCACCGATAAATATCTTAAAAAATATTTATACAGGGTGTCCGCTAATTACTGGCACACAGCATAACTGCAGATACTTTAGGTAAAAATATTTCTTGGTTTTAATGAATTTTTTTAATTTTTTAAGTTTTATTAATACTGGGTATTCGAAAAGTGCTGTACCGACTTCAAACCCTGAATTTTAAATACAACACCCTGTATATTTTTACATTTTTAGATTCCCTGAAAGAAATAAAGGTAACTTTTATAAGAACTTCTTATTCAAATTTTGTGTCATTTAGACAGGAATTAAGGTTATGTATTTTTTTAGCAAATTTATGTCCTCAGCAAACAGCGTCTTGTGCAGTTGATAGTTCAGATTATTTAATGAAATTTTAACCACAAGTTAAGAAGACTACCTTCTAACGATCTATGATGGTTAGGAGTTTTAAAATTATACCGGGTGTCTCAGATCATATTTTCAAAATTTTCAATTCGCAATATCCAAGTTTTTTAAATGGATCACCCTGTATTAGATATTTTTTCTGAAAGAGTTTTAAAATACCTATCAATGATATATACATGTTCTATACCTAAATCTAATAGTTAACGAAATATCTAGAATTATATGGAAAGTTTCAACTAATTAATGCTGCCTATAATGTAAAGCCTTAAATCTATGAAGATAATTAAAAGAACGCTTCAAGGATTTTAATTTTGCAATATCCAAGTTTTTTTAGTTTGGTCATATATGTATATACAGGGTGTCCCACTAAGGGTGGCTGGGTAGCTTTTCTCAGACTATGGATGCTACAGCCTCCCAAAAAAATTTTTTTTCGTTACTAAAGTGGCCAAGAGAAATTGTTGGAAAATATTTCCAAGTTTGTAAAACTACCACAAGACGGCGTACCTGCAATAGAAAATAAAAAAACAACTTTTTATTCGAAAATACCCAATATGAGGTAACATTTTAATAAGAGCAACAAAAACTCCAACCAAATCTGCGTCAGTTTTGTTTAAGGCGATTTGTCATATTTCCGATAATAAGGGTGGGGGAAGATAATAAATAAATCAATTTTCAAAGTGCTCTGCCTCCTACATCTTTTATTTAATGGTATTCAAGTGGGTATTTGTTTGAAAGAGCATTTAATGCTCTTATAATTGTTGTCATTTTTGACGCTCGATAGTTGTTGGTACACCTACTAGAGGGCGTTGTTTAAACAAAATTCAATTTTTAGAGATTTTCTCGAAAAAACCAAACGGAACAGTATGCTTTCAACAGAGTTAGTTTAAAGAGGGAAAAATTACCTAAATTCTGGAGAAAACCGCGTTTTGATATCTCTCATTTCATAAAATGATCTGAACCAACAGCTGCACAAGACGCTGTTTGCTGAGGACATACATTTGCTAAAAAATACATAACTTTAATTTCTACCTTATTAGGAAAAACCCTGTATAATGCGGAATTATTAGATCACAAAAAATAATTTCGATAAGGATTAATTGGAACTATTTAAAAAAACCGTGTTTTTTATTTTTACGGTTGTTGTTGCGCGTCGAAAATAATTTTCCAGCTTTTTTATTTTTGGCGATTTACTTATTCGATTTTTTCCCGATAATAGGTACTTTAAGCCTCTTTCAGAAAAAAATATCAAATACCGGGTGATCCATTTAAAAAACTTGGATATTGCGAATTGAAAATTTTATAAAATGTCCAATGATCTGAGACACCTTGTATAAATTTGAATCTTCTCGGCACCATATATCGTTAGGAGGTAGTCTTCTTAACATGTGGTTAAAATTTCATAAAATGATCTGAACCAACAGCTGCACAAGACGCTGTTTGCTGAGGACATACATTTGCTAAAAAATACATAACTTTAATTTCTACCTTATTAGGAAAAACCCTGTATAATGCGGAATTATTAGATCACAAAAAATAATTTCGATAAGGATTAATTGGAACTATTTAAAAAAACCGTGTTTTTTATTTTTACGGTTGTTGTTGCGCGTCGAAAATAATTTTCCAGCTTTTTTATTTTTGGCGATTTACTTATTCGATTTTTTCCCGATAATAGGTACTTTAAGCCTCTTTCAGAAAAAAATATCAAATACCGGGTGATCCATTTAAAAAACTTGGATATTGTGAATTGAAAATTTTATAAAATGTCCAATGATCTGAGACACCTTGTATAAATTTGAATCTTCTCGGCACCATATATCGTTAGGAGGTAGTCTTCTTAACATGTGGTTAAAATTTCATAAAATGATCTGAACCAACAGCTGCACAAGACGCTGTTTGCTGAGGACATACATTTGCTAAAAAATACATAACTTTAATTTCTACCTTATTAGGAAAAACCCTGTATAATGCGGAATTATTAGATCACAAAAAATAATTTCGATAAGGATTAATTGGAACTATTTAAAAAAACCGTGTTTTTTATTTTTACGGTTGTTGTTGCGCGTCGAAAATAATTTTCCAGCTTTTTTATTTTTGGCGATTTACTTATTCGATTTTTTCCCCAATAACTTAGGGCAAATACTTTCGGAGATATGGCCGAAAACCACCCTTAGCTGAACACCCTGTATATATACATATATGACCCAATTAACTTGGATATTGGAAAATTAAAAATCCTTGAAGCATTCTTTTAATTATCTTTATAGATTTAAGGCTTTGCATTATAGTCAGCATTAATTAGTTGTAAATTTTCATATATTTCTATGTATTTCGTTAACTATTAGATTTAGATATAGGGCATGTATATATCAATGGATAGGTACTTTAAGCCTCCTTCAGAAAAAAAATATATAGGACAGGTTAATTATTATACAGGGTTTTCGCTAATTAAAGGTACACAGCATAACTGCAGATTCTTTGGGTGAAAATATTGTGATTTAACCAAACTTACTCCAGTCCAAAAGTTTGATAATAACAAAGATTTTTAAGCCTCTTTCAGAAAAAAATATCAAATACAGGGTGATCCATTTAAAAAACTTGGATATTGCGAATTGAAAATTTTATAAAATGTCCAATGATCTGAGACACCGTGTATAAATTTGAATCTTCTCGGCACCGTATGTCGTTAGGAGGTAGTCTTCTTAACTTGTGGTTAAAATTTCATAAAATAATCTGAACCAACAGCTGCACAAGACGCTGTTTGCTGAGGACATACATTTGCTAAAAAATACATAACCTTAATTTCTACCTTATTAGGAAAGACCCTGTATAATAAACGAATTTCTATTATAGCTGATATGTCACTTTGTTTACTTATTATCTCCAAGACCTAATTTTTTAAATCAATTGGTTTAGTAGTAGCGTAAGAATGTATGGAGGATACCACATTCCCCACACAATTGAAACGTAGAAAGGAAATAATTTTTTATATTGTTTATGTGGATAGGTGACCGCAAGCAAAATTAACTATAATTCCACAACCAACTTATGTTTTTCTTTTATTATTGCATTTTTTTTGCTGTCAAAAGTCCATAGCTTGATGCTTTATTTTGAAGAAAAAATGAGATTTTATTTTTTCTTTGGGAACTTTTGGAGGAATTATCCTGTAAATATCGGACACTTATTAGGAAAGACCCTGTATAATAAATGTTTTTCTTTTATTATTGCATTTTTTTGCTTGTTAGTTTATGTCAAAAGTCCATAGCTTGATGCTTTATTTTGAAGAAAAATCTCCAAGACCTAATTTTTTAAATCAATTGTTTTAGTAGTAGTAGTGTAAGAATGTATGGATGATACCACATTCCCCACACAATTGAAATGTAGAAAGGAAATGTGTAGCGAATTGTTTTGTGATACATTTCTGTGAAATTTTAATTTACTACAAAACCTTTCTTTTTTATCATAGTGTGAAACTGGTTTGATTTAAGAAAAATATTTATGTTCCACCAAATAAAACGTATTTTTACAGCAATGGTACAACTTTTAGTATAATCTACCCCTTTGTGTCACGCTACGCATCTATTAATAAGATAATTAGGTGATTATGACATAATTAAATTTGATTGTAATTTCTATTATATTGTTCTAGCACACCATCAATGATATGATGACATTAGAACATATGGGCGATAAGTCCGACACAGATTCAGAGGAGGACAATCCTCCAGTTGATGGGGGTAATGTTTATGTGGATAATGCACAAGTTGGTTTGGACAGCCATCTGACTAATGGGGGCAATGGGGATCTGACTAATGGGGGCAATCCATCACCCATCTATATACCGCAAGATGATGGTTATATATTAATATTAAACGATACAAGCATGTTAGAATAGGTATTTAGAATAGTTATTATTATTATTATTATTATTATTATTATTATTATTATTATTCTTATTATGGTTTAGAATAGTTATTATTATTATTATTATTCTTATTATGTATTTTGTATTAATAATGCGTTGTTTTATGAAGACATATTGAGTTTTATTTAAAAGAAGACAATAATACCAAATTAAACAAATATTTCTAAACTTTTTTTTATTATAAACACCCAAATTTAAATATTGATCCGCTATTGCTTGCTACAATTAATTTTTACATCCCTATTTGATAAAATAATTATTAAAATGTTTTAAGTAAACATTTCTAAATTTTGTTTATTTTAAATAAATATTTCTAAATTTTGTTTATTCTAAACACCCAAATTTAAATATTGATCCGCTATTGCTTGGTACATTTAATTTTTACATCCCTATTTGATACAATAATTATTAAAATGTCTTAAGTAAATATTTCCAAATTTTGTTTATTCTAAACACCCAAATTTAAATAATGATCTGCCAGTATTAGTGCCCGAGAAAGAATATACCAAACATTAACTTAATGATGAAATCCCTTGTGACCGCACAGAGTGCCTCTCTTCAATTTTATGGGTAGAATACCTATATTTAAAGCTTTAATAGCTTTTAACACTCGAGACCCTCTGTCGTCGCACACCCCCAAGGCCAAACAATATGCAACGACGAAAAGTTTTATACACGCTCAAGGTTATATGATGTTAAAAATCCTCAAGGCCAAACGATACAGCACACCTGGGCTCCCAAATCAAAGAACGAAAAATTTGGTGCACGCTCAAGGTCATGTGACGTCACATGGCCTCGAAGCCGCGTGATGCGCGCTCAAGGTCATATGACGTCACATCGCCTCAAGGCCAAACTACACAGCACACATGGGCTCTCAAGGTCAGGAGTAGTGGTGGGGGGTGAACCAGTTCCCGTATTTGATATCTACTCAAGTCTCTATTTTCTCAAATAGCCGAGATACCCTATAAAAGCATCGAAATTTAAATACCCTGTACATACTCAGCATCCCAAAAAATTAAATATCTACACCCGGTCATCTCAATGGCGGAATTATCTCGAATTATTATTATTACTTATCCGGCCCTCGTTCAAGTATTGCAGAATGAAAAAACCATTATACGATCAGTGTTCAACAAGATGGTGCACCACCGCATTTCTTACAACCTGTGCGACAATTTGTAGATCAAAAATTTCCTCAAAGTTGGATTAAAAGAAGGGGATATACTGAGTGGCCACCCAGGTCTCCTGATCTGAATCCAATAGATTTTTTTCTATAGGGTCATCTAAAATCTAAGATTTATGCCACCAAAGCCCGATTCACTGGATGATTTGCAAAACCGTATAATTAATGAATGCCCTCAAATTACACGCGAAATGTTACGTAATGTACTGGACCGTTTTGAACACAACTGACTTTATTATATGGAAGTGAATGGTGGTCATTTCCAGCATTTAGGAAACTGATCACAAAAGTAAGTATTATTTTTGTTGGTTAATAAGTAGACATTTTTTCCACATTGCCCCCTTTCACTATTTTAGCTTTTATTTCGTAATCGATGAAAATTTAGACGCGAAATTTTAGGGTCAGATAGTATTCTACGAGGTCTTCAAAATGACCTATCGCAATCTCCCTCACCTTTATTCAAAATTAGGGGGTTGTGCTTTGCTGTTACAGTTACAGGGATGAAAAAAGCAGACAAATTGTTCCCCTCTCGAATCAGAAATCGCCGAGTCCGAGAGTTCTACGATTTTTTTTCACAAAAACCTAAAAAACGAAGCTTAAATTGTATCCAGACCATCAAATACCTAACAAATTTTGACAAGCTGTCATTTCGTTGTGGTTGAAAATAATAAGGCGACATTATAGGGTCATAAAGAACTAGATGAGACCTTTAAAAAGAAGTGTGGCATTACCCCTTTTCTTTATTCAAATTTCAGGGGTTGTTCTTACCGAGCTAGAGGGTTAGAGCTACGCGGATGAAAAAAAGCTGAAAAATAGTTCCTCATCAAATCAAAAATCGACGTGCCTAAGAGTTTTACCAGATTTTTATTTTAAAGCCGGAAAATTGGGATGTAAGCTTTACTTTGGTTCACCCTGTATAATTGTGTCAATACTGATATCAGATCGTCAGTGCAATAGACTCGCCCACATACAAACTAGGTAAATATCAGTCAAATTTTCTTAATCCATTTACTGGAAAAACAGATTCTTTTATTAAAAACTCTGCAAATTTCGTGGAAAAACTTAAGACAATCCATTTGGATCGCTAAGATATTTTGGTCAGTTTCGATGTAGAATGATTATACACAAATGTTCCTATCAACAACTCAATTTCCACTATATCAGACATACTGGATAATAATAATCTTGCCCTAGTAGAAGTTTGTCTTACATCTACTTATTTCATTTTTCAAGGAACTTTTTATGAACGAACTTCAGGGGCAGCTATGGGATCTCCTCTATCACCTGTGGTAGCGAATATCTTTATGGAAGCCTTTGAGGATATTGCTCTAACATCCGCCCCACTAAAACCAAAGCACTGGTTTAGATATGTAGATGATACTTTTGTTGTTTGGCCTCATGGACAGGATAATCTCTCATCATATTTCTGGATTCTGGAAATTGAATCTAATGGAACAATTCCCTTTCTAGATGTATGTCTTCAAAGGAAGGAAAATGGCACATTATTACATTCTGTACATAGAAAACCGACGCAGACAGATATATACTTAAATGCAAATTCCCATCACCATCCAGCACAAAAGAAAATGGTGTTCAGAGCTATTTCGATTTTTGATCAAGATTCCTTAACATCGGAAACAACGAAACTTCTCAAAGGGAATGGCTATTGCACTGAAGATATTATTCGTTCAATTAAAAGATATAATAATCCAACTCCGCCAAAGAAAAATGATAAAGAGCCACCATTAGTTAGTGTTGTTCTTCCCTACATACACGACACTACAGACAAAATAGGACGATTACTTTGGCGGTCCAACATACGCACAATCTTCAATACACATAAGAAGATTGGACAATGCTTGCGATCGCCGAAAGATATTGTACCTTTCCAAACAGAAGGAGTATATAAAATTCTTTGCTCCTGTGGAGAAGTGTATGTGGGAGAAACAGGCCGCTCAATATCAACTAGACTTAAGGAATATGAACGATTTATTAAAAAGAAACAAATTGTTTAATCTGTTGTAGCTGAAAACCGGCATAACACTGACATTTCATTTATTCCATGTTTTTATAAATGAAAAATTAGAGACTCTATTGAAATATTTAAACATACAAAAAATTTCAATGGAGATACGGGTTACAGTCTACATCACAGGTGGAAACCGATTTTAACACAGGGTCACAGTTCGGCGAGCACAAGTCGGATATAAAAGCCCGCCTGAATCTCTTTGACCTCATTCACTGTCCAGATCTCGTGGAGTAAAGATCCCTGAAGATGCCTCGTGGAATCGAAGGCGAAACGTCGGATAGTAATTCCAATTTGAGACGGTCTAATCCCAAGAACTATGATACTGAACCGAAGTAGAAATTTATCAATATCGTCTGACCCTGAATCATTTACTAAAGACATTTAGACCATACCAGACAAATTTGAAACATCACAAATAAATATCCATCCCTACAAAATTCAACTTGTGCAAGAACTAAACGAAGATTACAAGATTCCAAACCAGAGTGTGAAAATAAATAATAGCCCAAAAATTCTTTTCAATATTTGGGATGATGCGTTTTCGTTTTCCGTCACGTGGTACAGTGACTTGACACAACAGTCTAAAAAAGTACAAGAATATCTTGTAAAGTACGCATACAACATCCTAAAAAATTAAATATTTGAGCTGGTGATTTTGCAGATTGAATAATTAGACCGTTCTTCCCAACTAGAAATCTAACTGATGAGATATATTTAAATATTGACCTAAATTTTGAAAATTGCTTTTATGGTACAAAAAGTTCTTGACATTTTTTCTGGAAAGTAGAATAGAAGGTGAAGATTTATATTAAAAGGCCTCCAAGATCACCTGATTTATTTCCGTTCGATTTTTTTTCTATGAGTTTATTTAAAGACAAAATTTACCCCTGCAATTAAAATCTTAGGAGACATTCGACATTTAAAACAATATTGTACCGGGTGTAATTTTTATAATTTAACAGTTTTTCCTATTTTTATTTAATTAGATACAAAAAATTTTAAATACAAAAGTTGATGGGTTAGCAGCTCCCGGTTGGGTACTGAGATACTGTTGGAAATACCTACGAAATATGCCCCCGGAAACACAAATTGACGGGTTCGAGCATTATTCTAAATTTCTGTTGAAAGCAAAAACCAATTATTCTTCTTTTTTAATTTCGATTTTATCTAAAGAATAGTGTGCAGTAACTAAAGTATATTATATTATTAAATAATAAAGTTTTTATTTGCATTCTTTTATTTTCAATACTACTGCTGTGATTACAGCAATCCATGATAATTTAGGGTCGCCATACGTCCGTTTTTGTAACGGACAGTCCGTTGTTTTTAAACAGTCCGTTTGTCCGGTCCGTTTTAGTCCTTTGTCCGTTATTTTTATAACCTTTTACAACTTAAAAAATAAATAAAAAAATACCACAGCAAAATACGGTTCTAAACACGGTCCTAAATATTATATTATTTTTTCAAGTGCATGGCGTCATCTATGTGTAGTAAGGTAAGGTACAAGGTTTTCGACACTGGGATAGATGGGATTCCCCTATATAAGGTATTGTAAAATCATTTGTTTTAATATATAAATAAAGAAAGGTTAGATCAATATTTGCAGACAAAGTGTAATGTTATGTGCAGTTCCTAAATCACTTAGACTCGAATTTTGCAGTTAGAAATAAACATATTCAGGTAAGGACTGTTTTTTTTTAATGCTAAAATGAATCTAGTTAAATTTATTTTAACTTTCTAATATGTATAGTTATTAGTTAGCATGGGTTTTTGTTTGATATTTTATTATAGTAAAGCTAAAGCATATTATTTTTTTTAGCTTTAATATTTAACAATGGGGAAACGCAAATGCAAATATTCTGCGGATTTAGAAAAAGACTTTTTCTTTATTAAAAAAGGCAAATTTGAAAACATGGCCAAATGTACAATATGTAACACTGAATTCTTGATTGCTCAAGGTGGTCGACGTGACATAATTCAGCATAGTATCACTAAGAAACACAAGACAATTTCTAATGCGACAAATATAAGCAAAGTTGTAACTTCATTTTTCCAAAAAGTGGAACCTACAGATAGTGATTTAATTTGTGCAGCAAAAGAAGCAGCTTATCTTATCACAGTGCTCAGCATGATTTTAGTTTTAATTCATCTACCTGTACCTCAAAACTAATTAATAATTTGTATGATTCAAAATTTTGTAGCGCCAAAACTAAAACTGAAGCAATTATAGTTGGTGTTATTACTCCAGATATTTTTAATGAATTATTGGGAAACATGCAACTTGCAAACTTTATTACCATAACTATTGACGCTTCAAATAGACTGGATAAAAAATTAGTTCCAATTATGGTAAGGTATATGTTTGAAAATAAAGTGTATACGAAATTATCAGAATTTCTTGATTTGCCAGGCGAATCGTCAGATATTTTAACTGACTATGTTTTTAAACTATTAAAAAAACATAAATTAACTAAAAAAGTTATTTGTTTTTGTGCTGACAAGACGAACACGAATTTTGGGGGTGCTAAAAGGAAAGGCACAGGAAATGTTTTTATTAAATTACAAAAGAAGTTAGGTCATAAATTGATAGGAATTGGATGTGCAGCACATACTGTGCATAACTGCATACAAAACGCTGTAAATAAACTTCCTCTTTTAGATATTGAATTTATTGTAAAAATCTTTAAATACTTTATATACAATATATACAGAAAGAAGAACAGAAAGATTAAAAGAATTTTGTGAATTTGCGGAAGTAGAACATAAAAAAGTTCTTAGTCATTCCTCCACTAGATTTTTAAGTTTACTTCCTGCAATTCACAGAATTCTACAAATATTTGATGGTCTTAAATCTTTTTTTTTTATCCGAAGAAAATTGCCCTAATAGTTTAAAAAATTTCTTTGAAGATCCTACAAATGAATTTTTTTTTTGTTTTATACAGGAGCTCTTTAATCATACAGTATTAAAAATGGAAGCAGAACAACTGCAGTCGAAATTTATGCATGGTATCAAGATTTGGTAGCAAAACTAGAGGAAAGGCAAAAACAAAGATTTGTACCATTCTTGGCTCAGCAATTTTTAAACAAAAATAAAGATCTTGATTCCCAAAAACTGCTTGTTATTGATAATTTTTACCAAAACTGTTTGACATATCTGAGTTTATGGGAGCACAATTTTCACGAAATAAAAAAATTTGAATTCACACTATTAAAGAGAGAACTTGAATGGTCTTCTATAAACACTAGTGCAGGAATAAGTCAATTTACTAGCAATATACTTATTAATATTGATGATTTATTTGATGAAGTTACTCAAGTAAACAACATTTTAAAAAACATAAAACAAGATTTGGATAAATTAATTATTCCTGCGGAGAAATGGAAAGCCATTTTTGACAGGTCAGAAGTAAATAGCTTATTAAACATAAAAAAGATGGTGGAATTTACATTATGCCTGCCTGGAACATCGGCTGCGGTGGAAAGGATTTTTTCTTTAATGAATAATATTTGGAGACCAGAGAGAGGTAGGCTTGATGTTTCAACGGTAAAATCCTTGATTCAGATAAAAGTTATCTCAGATTTGGACTGTCTATCCTTTTATAATAAAATAAAAACTCAGAAAGACTTTTTAAAAAAAGTTATATCATCTGAAAAATATCAGTGGTTTAAAGAAGAAGTAAAAGCCGGTGAAACATCTGCTCTCTGATCTGATCTCGAAATATTATTTGGGTATGATTAATTAACTTTGGGTTTTGTTTTCTATGGTTACTTAATTCCATTTGTTTAGTGAAAAAGAGTTTAATTTGTGTTTATGCATTTCTCGTTGCGTTTGTTTCTTTTTTTTTATGTCTATGTTTACTGATCATAAAATAAGTATATTATTTATTTTTAATAATTTGTTTTGTTTTATTTACAACCAAAAATTACCCGGGGCCCCTCACCGCGCCTAACGTCCAAAGCTTTTTTTGTCAAATATTGATCAGGGCCGTCCGCCCGTTATTTTCTTAAAAAATATATGGCAACCCTAATGATATAAATTATTTCTTATAATAGTCACAATATTATTATAACGTTCTAAAGTTTCAATCTCAGTAAGCTCATAAATTCGTTGGTAAACTTGTTTAAGTAAATAATAAACATATTTTTAATTCTAGGTGATGAAGACAGCTTATTCATGTTTTACACTCCTGTTGACCGTGACTGACATGGAATAAAAAACATTTACATAGGAACATGCAATTGTAATAACGGGAAATGACTGTGCTAATCGGAGTAAATTTTGAATTAATTAAACAAAATGTAATAGATTTTTTGTATCTTCAGCCGTTTTTTGCACTTTTATTGGCAATTATTTGGTTTCTATTATGTTAATGCTGTTGTTAACTTAAAGCAATAATTGTCGATACCCACACTTTAATTGCTATAATAATTTAAAACGGCCTAGAGCCTTAAGCACCGCCTATATGTATATGTTTGCATAATCACGTTGTTTTAAAATACGTAGTGAAATAAAATATTATATGTAACTGGAAGATTTAGAATCAGTGTTTTTCTTTTAAAGTCTACTCGTGGTGGGAAGAAAATAAGGTGTGCTCACTAGTTTTCGAAAAAATATAGTAGGCCCTGGAAATAAACGTCAATAAAAATTGTAGGTTAGGTTACTAGTTTTACAAAATATTTTTTTTGGTGCAAAATAAATTTTACTTTGGAAGGAAAAGAATTGCTAGATTCATTTGGGTTTTTTAATAATAATAATAAATGTCTTTTATTTCAAAATTAACATACATAAAAAAATACATTTCGTAAAAACGTTACAAGAGCAAGGCGCAGTCTAGCCAGAAAGGCTACTCTACTGAACCCCATTCTCGTGGTAATGGAGTTAAGCAAATAACATGAATATTATTATGTTTTTTTAACAACCACTAAAACACTCGCCATTGGTAAACTTCGGAATTAGTTGGTTAAAAAAATAAACTAGAAAAAGATTCTCAGGATTCCTGGGGGCAACGAACATATTTTTTATACTGAATTTTAAATTCTTTTTCGTTAAGGGAAGTTAATTCACAAGGTAGGGAATTAAACAATTTGATAGCATTGTACGTAAAAGACCTTTGATACATGGCACTCTGGTGATGTGGCATAGTGATCGTATTGCTATCCCTAATATTACGTGTATGTATATTTACACGAAACAAAAACTTATTCCTTATAGCAAATGGTAATGATGGATTTCTCAAAATGTTTACTAAAAATTTGCCTAAATGTAACATTCTGCGGTTATTCATTTTTAACCAACGAAGTTCTTTGAAGGTATAGGATATATGGTCGAATTTTCTTAGGCCAAAAATAAGACGCGAACATGTATTCTGTACTTTTTGAATACGATTTATATGAACTAGATTTAGACAAGGCCCATATATAAAATCACAATAATTAAAGCTAGAAAGGACTAATGACTCACACAACATTTTACGTAAGTTAAAACTGAGAAAATGTCGGCTATTATACAATATTTTTAATGACCGATATGATTTCTGAATTAAGTTTTTTACGTATTTTTTAAAACGCAATTCCGAGTCAATTATAATTCCCAAATTTTTTGCGGATTGCACCATAGGAAGTTTTACACCATCAATATTTAAGCTAAAATTTTCTTTTAAGAAATTTACAGCCACCCTACTGCCAAAAAGCATAAGTCTTGATTTTAAAGGATTTAGGTTAAGATTATGTTCCAAAGACTGCTGTTTAATAATATTTAAATCTTCATTTATCAGATTTCATGAATTAATGTAATAATTGTGATTGAAATGTAAATAAATTTGAGTATCATCACCGTATGCCCGAATTTTGCAATATTTTAATGATTTTAAGATGTCAGAAGTGTAAATTATAAAAAATAGGGGTCCCAGAATAGATCCTTGAGGCACATCCGATAAAATTTTTATTTCATTTGAAAAAGAGTTATTGTGAGAAATTTTTTGAAATCTATTTAAAAAATATGATTTTAAAAGTTGAAGTGTTCCTGAATACCATAGTATTATAATTTTGCTATTAATAAATCATGGTTAACGGTATCAAAAGCTTTGGAAAAATCAAGGAGAACCAATGCACTACTAAGTTGCCTATCAATAGCCGTAATAATATCATCATTAACACCCACCAACGCTATAGATGTGCTAAAATTCTTCCTAAATTCGCATTGATTTTCCGGTATAATACTATTTGTAACACAATATTGATACAATTGGTTAAATAAAATTTTTTCAAAAATTTTCGATAGAATAGGTAATATACTAATTCTATTCTATATAATTCTATATTTTATTATTTTAGGTTCTAGATGTTTTTTTATTATTTTTAAAGAACAATACACCAAACAATGATCCGATATATTTCCGACTGGTACAGTACCAGATTCATGAAGTAAACTGCTATCTGTAAGAAATATTGGATCTAACAAGGTAACACAGGTTCTGGACACTCTAGTTGGTTGATTTATTATTTGTTCAAAATTATAATTTTCAAATAAAGTAACCAAAGGATTAGCTATGTTAAGCAAATTAACATTAAAATCACCTAAACAAATTATATCTTTTATCTCCGGATATATACTAGAAAAAATATTATCAAAATCATTAATAACATAATTGAAATTTAAATTCGGGGGACGATAAAATACACAAAACGCATAAAAGTTGTTTTTTTATTTGTTTTTAAAAGTAAATATTCTAAAGAATTATTGACAGCAAATTGAAGATTTAAAACTTCAAAATCAAAGCTGTTTTTTATATATGCCGCAACACCTCCGCCTCTACCTACTCTATCCTTCCGAATCATGCGATAACCCGGAATGTCAAATGCAATTACACCATCACCATCAGAGAGCCAAGTCTCGGTGAGAAATACTAGATCAAAATCATGATGCTCTATTATTATTTTAAACTCCAAGAAACCTGTAAAAATTGACCTTATATTTAAATGTGCAATTTTAATTAACTCATTCATAAAAACAAGAAGCTAATACAAAATTCAAACAATGGCAGGTATCAGTAATTTTTATTATGAGTTAAATAATCGCGAAAAAATACAACTATGTGAATAAGGTAGGCCAAATAACAAACTTCGAAGCTCCCTGTACTTATATACAAAAAAATATATAAACTTGGCATTGTTTAAGACGGTAAAAAAATACAAAATTGGTCAGAGCTCGAAATAGATAATATTATTCGCATAAGCAATATAATATCCGTTAGCATATAGGAATTCATCAAGCGTACATAAAAACCTAATCATAAAAATTCATGATAAACGTATTTTCTATCCGTACATATTTTCAAACCCTAATTTTATACCTATTTTCAAATATTTATTTACCTATTGTCAAAATACACATAAAAGCAGTACAATCTCTACATACTTTTATTTACCACTAAAAAAAGACAAATACGTGAGATATATTGAAAATAATTAGGCAGTGAATTTCGTACATTCGAAAAAAGAAAAGGCCAAACAAAAAAAGAAACGTACCGTTTTGTTACCTTCCATTGAGCAGTTACTAAACCATAAAATAAAATATGAGATTCTGATAACCAGGGGTACTTAAACAACTAACTGTACTTATTAGCTAGGAAACGTAATTTATTACAAAAATATTAATTAGTAATTTGGGAAATTAATTTTTTACACTTGTTAACTGGGTCCCACATATAGAAAAATCAAGAACAATATATCTTGTGCGGTTACTGGTTGCTTCAGCAACAATAGAACGAAGGACAAATGTAGGACAAAGGTCTCATAGTTTTCCTAAAAACCCTAATTTCTACAATACAGAGGTTTCATGTTTGCCACAAATATGATAAATAACGGTAAATATTTGGTATTTGGTATATTTCTAAATCCAATTATTTTTAGCGGTTGCACTTATATGTTAAGCTAAGCATTTTGAAAATAAAAAAAAAATTAATGATGCTACAGAGAGAAACCTCCTCCAGACTCGTTTAAAAACTAATAAATGAAAAAATAAAACAAATATTAAAGGTGAGACTGAGGATCGGATTTTGGCAGGCTTATGTAATATAGTCAAAACCAATGTTATCGTGCGGGTCATACGATTTATCAACGACAAACTTTTTAAGTTTGTTTTTCTTTTATTACGTGTAATCATATCCTCCGCATAAAATCCGGAAGATGGATTAGATAAACCTATGATATTTTCATATGAAAAAAGAGGATAAATATATAATAATAATAATAAGACGTCTATTAATCCAATAACAAGTAATTATACATTGACATTACCAACAGGAATAATTATTTTGGATTAAAAGGCCTTTGAGTCAGCTTCCTGAGACAAATTCAGGTGCTGTTGAGGCCTTGCTCATAAACATTACTAAATATAACAAAAATATATAAGAAAAAAAATTGAGAGAATAAAAAAATATAACCATTTACATAGAGAATTATATTATATATTCGGAAAAAGGATAAACACAGACAAGAAGCAAAGTAAAAGTTAAATTAAAAAAGAAGAAGGAAGAGAAAGTTGCAGCTAAAAATAGAGGGAGAAGGAAGTAAGACCTAAAAACTAACAAAAGTAGACACCAAAGTGCTGGGTCACCTGTATTACATTTTATGAATGATTAAAATCATAAAAGTGATAAATAAATCTTATACAGAGCAAACAGACATTATGCAAGCAAAGTTTTCTTTATTTTCCGCTTAAATACAGAAATAATTTGTAATGAGGAGCAGTTGATGTTATATTTATTGGAAAGTGCGGCAGACCAATATGAAAATGACCTTTTGAAAATTTCTTTTCTGTGAGCTGGAATTGTAATCAAGGTTTTGAGCCGTAAATTTAAATTATGAACATCAGTCCTAAATGATAATTTGTCAAATAAGTATTCTGTATAAAAGTATAAATACCAGCAGTTGCAAAAATCTTTGAGCGATGTCACTTTAAAGTCAGATTGACAAGTCAGTGACAAAATGAGTAATAGAAAACAATTTTCGGGTTTTTTCCATCCACAAGCGAAAAAAATGGTATTAAATCTAATAAAATATTACGAAAATGAAAATTCGCCGGCCAATGTCCAGGAGACAGTAGCAAAAGCTTTACTATCGAACAAGATTAAGAAATGTACACGAAAAAAGCCAAAGACAGAAGACTTAAGTGACAATGTAAAAATGGATGTTCGTAATGCAATTTACGATTTATATACATCAAAAACTAATATAACCCTTCAAGTTTTAAGAGAAGTTTTAAAAAATCGAAGCATATTGGAAATTGGATTAAAATCGTTGTCAAAATTAATAAAAATGTTTTTGGTATAAAAAGGACTGTAATCGAATATTTTTATGCGAGTTGCTACATATTGCAAGTCAGCGTATCCAGTTTTTAAAGAAATACACGGAAAATGTTAATTCAAAATTTAGAAAAATGGTATTTTTAGGAGAGACTTGGATATTTTCTAATGGAAGTGGTTCGAAATCTTGGCAGGACAAGTCTGTAAAACGTGTCAATAGAACAAAGGGATGTGGGACGGGAAGACGGTTCATCATTTTGCCTGCAGGTTCTTCAACAGGATTTCTCCCAGGTGCAAGTTTACTGTTTTCTCCAACATCCAAAAGTATGGACTCCCATGATAATATGAACTGTAAACTGTTTGAAAAGTGGTTAAAAGAACAACTGATTCCAAATTTAGATGCTCTATTTTTAATCATTCTGGACAATGCGTCTTATCATTCAAGAATCTTAAATAAACAACCTACTTCATCCCGGAAGAAAAGTGATATTTACGACTGGCTAATAAAACAAAAACAAAATCCTTTACCCAATATGCTGAAACTAGAACTTCTTTTAATGGCAAAATCTATTAAAAAACCAACAATATATGCCGTAGATGAAATATTACGGGAAAATGGACATGAGGTTTTACAACTGCCGCCATACCATGGCCAGTTTAACGCAATATAATTAATATGGGCTAGGTCAAAATCATATTATGAAAAACACGTGAACGATGGTCTTACATCAGATGAAGTTCAAATTGTTTGGCAAGATTCATTAAATTATATTACGCCGGAGTACTGGAAGAAATCTATGGAACATACGGAGAAATTAACATGGGATTGGTGGAATTGAGAACGAGTTCTAGATGTCGAAATAGCACCAATGATCATTGCGCCATTTGAGGACGACTCAGAAGATGAGGACTTTTTAAGTAATGATGATATTTTTTAGTCTATAATATTAAAAAGTTTATTTCTTAATCTTCTTTAGAAGTAAATTATGTTTTTTTTTCGTGCACATGTTTCTGTACATTCCTTATACCGATTCTCAGAGCGTTTGTCACTGGCTCCTGGATATTAGCCAGTGAATTTTAATTTTAAAAAAATTTGACACCATTTTTTTGCTTTTTTCAGATCTTTACGTTTAAGGGTCCCTAAATGCCGGAAAACATGTTTTCTATAATATAATTAAAAATAATAAATAATACATTAAAACACATGTAGTAGTGATGCTAAGAAAAGCTTGGTACCTAATAAAATATTTTTTAGCAAATTAATTCCTTTAATGTTAAAATTTATTGTAGTTCCACGACCCGCTATTGGTTTTTAAGCCACGCCGGTCACGTGACTCTGTAACAATGTTTACTGTAGACTATTATACTTTTTGTACTATAAGGATCCCTTGTCAATGAAAGTGGGTTGGTCTAATACCACAGTGGGATGGTCTAATATGTGGAGTTGTCGATCGGGTTTGCCATAGCTAACTAAAACTCTTGTTACTGGTGAAATCTGATCTGAGACTTTGGGTATTTTAGTTTGTATTTTACTATTTTGCAATAGAAGTAGTTTCTTTATACTGCTTAGAAACTAATACTGGAAATACATAACTATTCTTTGTATGAAAATTTTATTGCATCATGTTTAAGCATATTCACCGTAATATAAATTGGTATAAACATTGGTGTTCCTGGTTAGGCTTGGCATCGTCGTACGACCGACCTTATACTGTGAGGTAATCTTGGCAGTGGTTAAGTATGTAAATACTGAACTCTATTTTTATTCTCCCTCTAAGGCTAGTACTGTTTAGCACCAACCAATTTACCTCATTGAAAAAATATTAAAAATTTAAATATTCAGAGTAAGTTTTAAAATAATTATTTAGTTGAAAATACATATGCTCGAGAACTAAATTCGATCTAACTGTGCTACAATTAATTATAG
The DNA here is from genome assembly GCA_030620095.1 of Kuschelorhynchus macadamiae. Classification (NCBI taxonomy): domain Eukaryota; kingdom Metazoa; phylum Arthropoda; class Insecta; order Coleoptera; family Curculionidae; genus Kuschelorhynchus; species Kuschelorhynchus macadamiae. The sequence goes on along the minus strand of JAUTXW010004014.1, from coordinate 20,948 downwards.
TCATTACTTTAAAAGTATCTTGTAAGGGAATAACTATATATTTAGTCACGCTCGACACGTTCATGTTTTGAGGTGTACATAATGTTCCTTTTGATTTTTGGATTATTCAACTTAGTGATATATTTATATCTTAAAAGAAAACATTCGTACTTTGTAAGACGGGGCATTGCTCAAGTTAGGCCCCGCTTCGTATTTGGTAGCGCGCGTAAACTCCTTCTGAGAAAAAAATCACTAGCTATTGTTTGCCGCGATATTTATCTCGAACTGAAAAGAAGAAAAGAAAAACATGGTACGTATTTTCTAGCATACCAATTTAGAAGTCATATTCTGGGGACCAATGTGCACCGTGTTCTACAGTATATACAGTGTATACAGGGTGTCCCAGTTTTGCTTGGACGACATCAACTATAAAATTTTAAATGGTATACCTACCCTATATTTTTGTTCATTATTTGATTCATTGTCAAAAATAAACATAAGCCACCAATTTAAACCATATTCGATTTCTGCGTAGTTTCCAAGGTAATTAAGGTCATGTGTAATTTTTTGAAAACTGGAACTATTTTTCAAATCACTATAAAAAGTAGCAAAAATCTAAAATTGGGCGTTTGGGTGGTAATTTCCAGTTTATAAAGAATCAATGCATATACAAAATACAACATCTTTGTCCACACTTATACAGGGTGAACATACTGCGAAATCAATCTTGCACATTTTTAAAAGTGAAAAAATTCGATCTTTTTAAATAGAACACCCACTATTTATTTTATTTATGCAAATGATCGTAAAAATGCCTACTTTTTCATATATGTATATATATTCTATAATTAAATTCAATTGTTACAGAGAATATCGCAATTTAACAGAAAATTTCAATTATTTTATGAATATTGTAACGCAGTATACTCAAAAAAACTATAGGAGGCCGTGGAATGAATAATATTTCTATTTGCGTAACTATAGTCCTAATTTTATTCTATATGTATTGGTAAATTTTAAATCTAAAACCAGCTATCAACATAAATAACATATAACAACAGATAACATAATAACAGATTATATGGAAATAGAAAAACAGGCCAAATTTTAAAAAAAATTACTTTATAATTGATTTTCCACTGTCCACTTCCATAATGTCTGTTTTCACAGTATATATCGCACTTGAATGTTTGCCACAGCGTTTCGAACGACAGCATTATTATTAAGACTAATAATTTCTTCACGAATTTTTAGTTTTAATTCATGGACAGAATAATTGTTTCGATTTTTATATACTCTATCTTTAAGTGTGTCCCATAAAAAATATTCTGTGTCAAATAGGGGCTTCGCGGCGGCCATGGAATCTCACCGTTACTATATATGTTTAAATTACATTGCTGGTTTAAAAATGCTCCTATATATCTTCTCCATAGTGGTATTGAGCGTTATCTTGTTGATATACCAAGTCCGCACGAATATATTCCAGAAGATCATTGAGGTTTTCCATATTTGGATTTCTTAAAAAGTTTAAAAATGTTGCCTTTTAATTTGCTTTACCAAATGTTTATTTGTTTCAGAATAGCAGTGAGTATTTTTTTGTTATGCATTCCCGCAGTGAAAAATATCGCCTCATTTGTCCAATGGATTTTATTTAAAATCCCTCTCACAATATGCAGGTCCATCATTTACACACAAAAATCCAGTCTGGTCTGATAATCAGTTACACTTAACAAATGAACTGGAAAAAATCTATATGGGGATATTTGGTTCTTTTAATACTCGATGTATGCTGGTCATGGAAAAATTCAAATTCCTTTGTGCATCTCTTAAAAAGTTTGTAGGATATTCAATGAAATATAAGAAAACCTCGATTTGAAAATCTCCAGAGACTAGTGAATGGGCTTTTTCCTTTTTTCTATATTTTAAAACTCCATGATTTGATAAATCACTGCAAAATTTGTCAAACATTTTCTTGGGAAATATTGCTGGACTATCGCCGATTATTTGAATTTATCAACTCATGGAGTTTTGAAATTTAGAAAAAGGGAAAAAGCCCATTCACTCGTCTCTGAAGAAAGCCCATTCACTCGTCTGAAGACCCATTCAGAAGTCATTGAATAGTGGGTGTTCTATTTAAAAAAATCGACTGTTTTCACTTTAAAAAGTGCAAGATTGATTTCGTAGTATGCCCACGCTGCACAGTGTGACGTGTTATATGAGTTAAGGACAAAATTCGATATCTCAAAAAGCACTCCACCAATTTCGATTCTGTAAACGGTGTTTGATTACTTATGGTAAGCTCTAAAGAATGTAAAAAAATAGTGAGTATACAATGAGGAAAAAAATATATTTCAATCTTACATTTTTAGGTAACTTAATTATTTATTTAATTCTTCTATGTTTGTGTTAGGGCTAATTAATTTTACTTTTCCTCATAAGTACCTAATGTGTACAAAAATAAAGAACAGTTTTAACAAAAAATAAAAGAACTAACAACCGTAACATAATACAACAATTTAAATATATACAAAAATAATATAACAACAATTTAATCAGAATTTGAAGATTCGTTATCACTATCAAAATTAATGAATTCCTCTAAATCTAAATCTAAACCATGATTTAGATTTTCGTCTTTCTTCAGATACTTATTCACTTCTTCATCTGACCTTACACATTTTTTGGTGGTTATGTTTCTTTTTGATGAAATAAAAGGGTCTGAGGTAAGAAGAAGGATGTGGAGTAAGTCTTTATTGGAAGCTATCCTAGAGCACTTCCGGGTATGCGATAATCGATGCTTTCTTACCTCTTTGTGCCTAGCCTCAAGGGCATCTTCAGAAAGTTCTCCGATTGGTAAAGAAAATGCTTCGATTATCTCACATCCATGAACAAGCACTTTATGGATGGTGTTAGGCATATTATACCATTTGTATAGCGTTATATACAAATTTCTAGTCTCCTCCAGCAATAATCTAAACTTATATAGATCAATTATGCCTCCACTAGCTAACACTCCTAAAATAATTGAGAACTTTTTAATTAAATTCTCATCAACCCCTGTGATTTCTGAGCTTATGTGAGGATTCTGGAAAAATTTTCTGGCAGTGTTTCCATCATTTGAAGAGCCATACCCTGGCTTTGGCTTATCCACTGTTAGAGCCATTTTGGCTTTAAATTCTGCTTGGATACGTTTTTTGTTGCCTTCTACGATGGATTTATTTTCAGGGCCTCGAACTTGCCACGATTTTATCGGAAGCCGATATCCGATATGCAAAAGGCACTCGAAAAAACGTATCCAGCAATGCAATGTGGACAAACCAAAGCGGTAATTATCCGGGTTGGAAGGACGACTACTTATGTTTAAAGTATTCATATCTTTAGGTGTGGCTCCGCAAATGATACATTTCATAGTTGAATTTGTTTCCGAAAGTATATTGGTTACACTGCCATCCATCATTGTTAACCACAAATCCGCTCTGATCTCACATTTTCGACCTTCTGTAGTTTTAATTTCGATGGGTTTTAAATTTTTAATTTTTTCATTAATATCTTTTTCAGCGCTAAGCACGAGATTTGAATTTTCTTTTTGAAATAAAAACTTGATTGGCCTACAATATAGAGTTGACGAGGTCCTAAGATTTCTCCACATCTCTTTTCCTGTTTCCTCATCAACTAACCTTAGAGGTACCATTGCTATTAAAAATAAAAACTCATCCGTGCTTTCCATGTTAGTAAACTCCTGCTTGTATTGGCTATGCCCAGAACTGCCATCCATGCCCCACTTGCATATAAGTTTTAGCCGTTTTTGATTATTTACCTCAGTTAACTTCAAAATGCTTTCTATGGTTTTTTGCAAAAGCTCTTGTAGATCTACTTCTGCAGATATATCAGTTAAAATTATTTTGGAAGGTAAAACAGCATTTTTGGCTATTTTGATCTGAAAATAACTTGGAAGGCAGTTCTGGGCTTTTGGATTGATTACAGACCTAAGAAGAATATATTTTCTTATAGATATATCTAAGTCTATCATAAGCGCTAAAGCTTCAATCGCACTAAAACTGTTGGTTACTGGACCACGGACCGTTTCTGACATAGCTTCTGCAGCTAATCCTAGCTCCTCTGGAGTTCTGTCGGCTAACTCTGCCATACGCCTTCTTTTTGTTTTAGACGATGCTTCCTCAAATGGAACTCGGGGTCTTCCTACTTTACGGCTGCTGGTAGATTTAAGTTGAACACTATGCGGAGATAGTGGTTCTTGTTGATTAATGCAATTATGCATATATATGACCTGTTCTAGCCAACCCATCTCGCCTTTCAAAAGTTGGTTACGGGAGCAACCTACTTTCTGCCATTTTACTGCCATTTTTAAACCAAAAAACTTACTGCATTTAAGAATTTGATCTTGCAACTGTTTGGAAGGTTCATCTACATTAATGAGGTCCAGTATTTTTTCATATACAAGTTGCTTTCGATTTCCTTTTGGACTTCTCAGCCAAACATCTATCAGGTCGATATTTTTTATAATAACACCTCTGTCTAAAAAAAAACATAACTCCGTTAATGGTAACCCATGGTGATTAAAACGTTTTCTAGGAAAACACTATTAGTTTATGAACAATTGATAAAAAAATATTGAAGGTGATCATAAGTGGTTTTTTTAAAACTCTAGTCAAATTCCAAAATGTCGAAATTTACAAAAAATTTTAACTGGAAACTTTAAACCATTATAAATTATTAATTAAACTTCGTACAAAATGTAAATTATTCAGCATTATGAAGTACTTACCCTCACAAATAGAATCCATTTTAATATTTTGAAAAAACCAAAATACTTAATTATATACACAATAAATTTCACACACGTAATTAATTGCTTTTATAACCTTAAATTTTGACGAGTCTTGACAGGTCAAAGTTGCTAAGCGCCGATAAACAAAAGCATGGCCTACTGCGATTTGATACTATACTTACGTAATACAGTGACCAATATCTTATCTAAATATGTAAAAAAAATGTTAGAATTGTATAGTTCAAAATTTCGTTTATTTTTAATTGTGTCCATGGCACGCTACACTGTGCGCTGCTGTACAGATGTGGCGACCGTCTAAAAAAGAAAAATAAAAAAAAGGTTTTTGGTATTTCTTTACGTGTTTACATAACACCCATGAAAATCAGCGGAGTCTAAAAAAAACTTTCTTACTTATAAAATCGTAGTAATTTTGCTTCGATTAGTATCTTTGAGAGGGTGGACTCTTATGAGTGTTCTGTGACCGCTCAGAAATAGACAGTTTTTCCATTTGAATGATGTAATAGAATAAACAATCCGCAATGTTGCCAAATTTTACGTATACTTAATTTTCTATTTTTTTTAATGGAACACCCTGTATGTTAACATAGATCTGATTAGAACAATAGGGGATGTGATTCACTGTTTCGGAATTATTTATGGTTATCTTCAAGTAATGGCCTATTTATGACAATATAATTTTTTGCAAACATTGCTAAAAATTTGATTAGAGTAATAATGAGTTGATTGGTGAAACATCTTTTTAGATTTTTATTTATAGTAATGCCAGATTTCATGACACTATATTGTAAGTTGACGATATGAGACATTTATAATGAAGGTTACTTAATCAAAAAAAATATTGCCAACACCGTTTTGATAAGAATCTGATAACTGATCTATTTATTTTTCAGCATGTACTGAATAATAATAAAGTTACTGACTTTATTTAATTACCAGATTTTATTTATTTATTGTTTAAAAAAAACCTCAAAGGTAATGAGAACAATTTTGCATTAATAACACAAATAACTTTGCGCAGTACACGTTGTGTAAACTATTTCTAAATACGAAATAGCTTTCTGCACAAACTGACCTTCATTAAGGAAATTCTTGACTGTGCCGCCATTCATTTACTTTTGTTAGCTTTTGCGTATATACAATTTCTTCAAGGGTACTGCATAAGAAATAATCAGTTGGAGTCAAGTCTGGACTGCTAGGTGGTCATGCAACATTACTATTTTCCCCAATCCAGTATTGGTAACGACTAGACAAGTAGTTCGTTATGTCTTGACTCCTACTGTCAGGAGTCCCATCCTGTTGCCATATTAAATGTCGAAATTCTATTGGTGGCACCTGGTTCTCGCTAAGCTACTGGATATCATTGTTCAGTAGTTGGAAATATCTGACGTAATTTAAATATTCGTCGTTCAATAGTGGCCCTAGAATTCTTAATTTCCAAATTGCGCACCAAAACTTTACCGATTTTCTTCCTTGTCTTTTCACCTTTATTATTTTCTTTTCATTTGCCTGGCTTCATTAATGCAAGTTTTTTCTATTCACATCTCAGATGGTGTGGTGAATATAAACTGCTGTGCATAATAACTGAATTTTTAAAATTATTGGGTAAATTTCAAATTGATGTAACTTTTTAGGGATGAGAGATATTGGGTTGCGATTTGTGATATGTTGATATCATGGACAGATATTTTTAGACCTAGTATTTTAAATGAAGTTAGATTTTATTACACCGGGTGTGAAATGGCAACGTTATATTTTTAAAAAGTTTGTTTAGACCGAGAATTTATCACATCAACTTTTAAATTTTCTTTTCTTGACCAAAATAATCTTTGGCAAATTTCCAAAAAACATTTCGAGCTATTTGCCGTACCTTCATTTGTTTTCAATATACCTACAGGATTTCTCCTTTTGACATTCTTACGTTAATAATATTCCAACACGACATCCTGTACATTAGTCGGACATTTCTCACTTGATTCATGATGATTACTTATGCCTTAATCATATCCACAGAAGCAATGTATACCTGGTATAACAGATGTTACACCAGGTTACTTCTTCCTTGAACTCCTTGTTTAATCTAAAATAATAAAATCTGGACAGTTTTTTTTTTAGAATTTTTGACAACAATAAACCTTTTTGCTGAAACAGTAGTTTTTGTTTTAACTGCATTTATTATTGAATATACCGGGAGCTATTTACTAACTTTAAAAGAAACATTCTACATTCTGATAAATTTTTCATTTGTTCGGCTAAAGACTAAAAAAAGATTGTACATTTTATGTTTCAATATCGATATACTGAGTGTTTGATAATAAGCTATTGCCGTGCAATAAAATAGAGTCAAAATACAATACTTCTAACCACACGAGTTGTGGTGTAGTGTGGTTAGAACTCTTGTGATTGTGATCTATCTTCCACCACAGGTTCCAGTGTTAGGACAATAAAATAGAATAATTAAAATAACTCAATAATCACCAAATCGAGTCGAAGCAAATTTAGCAAAATCAGACAATTGACCACTCCAAATGGTTTAAATGCATCGTCACTATTGCTTTCTGAAAATAGTATATAGGTATTTAATTTTTTTATATGCTTAAAATATCCTTTGTGTTTTACGAAATAAAACAAGTTTGTTCGACCACATTATAAATATTTCTTTTTAATACGTTGACCAATAAAAGTACAAAGAAAAAGAACAAAAAATTAATTTGCAAAGTGACTGTCAAAAAGTCTGCTCCTGATTCTACACATTTTTTGTATAACATGTCCTATGTCTAAATCTGATAGTTTTTCTAATATCCGCCATTTTGTAAAAAATTATGAATTGCAGTGCCTTTTTTCAAACGACGTGGGCCGTTGGCTTTTTGATATTGGATTATGATTTTTGGCAGGAACACTAACAAAAGTATGGGTTGACTTTCAACGTGAACAAAATTTGTCGGCGTTGTACAGGGGGTCCTAGATAAGTAGGAGAAATTAAAAACATCATATCTTCATTTTTTTAAATGGGATGTATAGTATATTAATATTTTAGACTATTCGTGACCCAAAACCCTATCTTTCGTTATAAATATGTCCTATACCTATTTGTCATAGTTTCCGAGATTTTGGCATTTTTGTATTTATTATTTGGTTTTCAATGGCAATCGCCTTAGAATTTGCCTTATTATCGAATTTATAGAATTTTCCGAGGAATCCAAAAATGTAATAATATACAGGGTGTTCTATTTAAAATAACAAAGTTGATATCCGAGGGACACTTTTGTATTTCAACTTTTTCTCTGAGTAGTTATAATAGGGGAGCGCCTCCTCCTCCTCCTCTTCCTCTCTCTCATGTCCCTCATTCTTAACTTCCTCCCCTTTTATTCTCATTCGCATCATATTTTTAATTTTTTCTCTTTGTTCTCCCACATTTGATTTTGCATTCTTAAGTCTTATAAATAGGTGCATCAAGATCATTTTAGTATGTTAAGGTACGAGTGACTGTTAAAAGAAAAAAATCTGTTGAATAAATCTATTAATAATAATATTAAAATAAAATGAGTGAATCAGTTGGAGAAAGAAATCGATCCATTCCGCTTCAGACAATTAGCCTCGAAGAAATTATACCAGGAGTTCAAGAAGAAAATATACCATTAGTTCGAGAAGAAAATAATGGGATTGTTTTAAAAAATTTGAATAAAACTGAGAGTGAAGAGAAAAAAGTGTTTTGTGCTATTTGTTTTGAAATAATCGAATATTATGATTCATGTAGACCAAATACATGTTCCCACATTTTTTGTTTAAAATGTATTTTAAGATGAAATGATGAAAATGGTTGTTCTATAATGGTAAACAATTGTCCTGTATGTCGCACTAGATATTACTATTTGGTACAAATCTTCAAAGATGTAATTAGACATCATTTTGTTGTAATTTTAAAAAGAGGATAATATTTTTTTATAATTTGTGTTTGTGAAAACTCTGGTAACAAATAATTTTGTAAAAAAAAGTAAATGTAAATATATATAATAATTGACACACATTTTTTCCTTTTCCTATATTGAAACGACAACAATGATCTAACAATTTTTTTAATACATACTAATTTTCACATTACATAACAAAACAATTGTTATGGGTTTACACAAAAAGTGCCACGCCCTAAAATGGCACCACTTTTGCAAAAGGAAGCTTAAATTTTCTTATGGGAATTTACATGTAAAAATGACGGTTTTGATTGTCGGACCGGCATAGCCTAATCTACTACTTTTTAATTATACTAATAATATTATTATAATTTGCATCAAGTAAGAGAAAACTCAATTGAATACAGAAACAAGCGTTAACAAAATGTTATATGAGTGCTTCTAGTAGCAGTTGACATAATCGACACTTTTTTACATATGATTAGCTATTTCATTTAGAAATACAGTGTCAGATGTTAGAATAAAAAGAAGTATTTTGCATATAGCACTGAAAATATATAACCGTTTATAGTAACAGTTGACATTTTTTAAAATTAATATTGTTGACGTATTCTACTTATTATCTTTACAATTTATGTTTAAAATTAATATTTTTGACATTATCTACCCATTACGTTTATAACCTATATTTAAAATTAATATTGTTGAACTAATCTACACATCACCTTTACAAACTATGTTTATTATTAATATTTAACAACATAATCTTCTATCTCTTTTTTTCATTTTTATTGCAGTAAAAGCAAGCATGTTCAGGAATTAGTAGAAAAAGATGTATCCTACAAATAGCACAATGTAAATCAGAAGCACTAACAACATAAGCTCTTTTGTAGTGGCAGCTCACATGATCGGACTCCCCTCTCCGTAAATATCTCATGTGAATTGCACTACAAGGAAGGCAAATAGCAAATGTTCCTAGTCTTCGACTTTCAATTTTAGAGTAGCTTTATATAACACATACATCTTTTTCTTCAAAATTATTAAATAATTCACTAGCCCTAAACTTGCTTACTTTTACGTCAGCCTCGGTTCCTAAATTTAGCAGTTGTCCATCCATGTCCACTCCTTCGTCAATTTCCTGATCATCTTCCTCCATCTCTTCTTCTTCCTCCTCAATATAATTAATGTCGATGTTAAACAAGAATGATCTTCTAACAAGCCTAGATGATTTGTCAATTTTGGTTATAGCAAAAATGAATGTTTATAAGTGATGGAATCGCCTTCCAAGTTAATAAAAATTTCTTCTCTTTCTTCAATTTGAGCGGCGTTCTCCACATTATTTTCTTCAATTTGGTCAGCGTTTCCAATCATATTTTCTGCCATCGTTAGGAGCTTTAAATTTAGGGGGTAAGTTTGTTGATCGGCTTGGGAAAGTGGTTTTTAGAGATTGTCGTTCAACTTTAAGTAGGACACATGTGATTAACTTTTGCATATAAAATCGCCTCAGCGAAGAGACGAATGCAATTGATTTCTGCATTCACACTGTGCAGAGCTCGCGAGTTTTCTGGTGTTTACATTGTGTCTATTTGGTAAATTTTTATTTTTATTTCTAACATTTTTATTTGGCAAGATTTAATTCTTATATATATTGGTGACATTTTTATGTACATTTGTGGCATTTTTATTTGTTATTACGATTTTTTTCATAATGGACAATTTTTTGGCATCGAGTAGCAAAATAATTGACAATGACTTTGACTTATACACATGTACTCAAATGCAGAATTTTGCAAACCAACAAAACAATGAAACAGACGTATTTACAACTAGTCAACAACAAACTATTCAGGACTTGAATGAAATTATTTACAATAGCCAAGTTCAGAATAATGCCAACAAACACAACAACGAAAAATATTTATTTACAGCTACTCAACAACAAACTCTTGACGATCTTAATGACATTATTGACAACAAAACGGACTTAATTACAACAAAAACTAAACAAACTCTTGAAGAACTGAATGACATTGACGAAACTCAAAATTCTAGCTATGAGGATATTGTTTGTTTTCAAAAATCTAATCCAAATTATTTAACATTAAAATCGCCAATTAATTCTCCGAGACCAATTTGCTCTCCCTTTTTGTTTAGTGAAAATTCTGATTCGGAAGAAGAACAAATTGATCAAAATTTAAGTTTGGCTATTTGTCCTACTAATTCACCATATGATATTGTAAATTCTGATTCGCAAGAAAAACAAATTGATCAAAATTTAAGTTCGGCTATATCTTCTATTAATTCACCATATGCTATTGTAAATTCTGATCCGCAAGAAAAACAAATTGATGCAAATTTGACTTCGGATATTTCTCCTAATAATTCACCAGTTGAACAAAATTCAATTTCGAAACCATCATTTATCATTAAAAAAAAATTTAAAATTAATAAAAAAAATAAAAAACAAATAGCAAACCTTAAGTGTCTGGGTTTCGCTATTCAAAATTTAACTAATTTGATCACAATTAAAAAGGGAGACGAAAGTACGGTGAATTATGTTAAACAGGCCTTTGACAAATTAGTTGACTCATTTGAAGAAATGGATTCATAAAGTCAATTAATTTCTATTGCTTTTTTCAAAATTTGACTATAACTAAATAAAAATGCACAATATTAATTTTATTATTATACAAAGAACTTCAAAAATGCAATTGCTTTTTTCAAAATTTGACTATAACTAAATAGAATTGCACAATATTAATTTTATTATTATTATTATGCAGAAAACTTCAGAAATGCATAAGTGTGTAACATGTAATAAAGTCTTTACTAGAAAGGATAATTTACTGCGTCATATTAAAAAACATGTTAACGGAAATTCCACAAAACTCAACAGTTGGTTGAAAAAACCAAAGCTTGTTAAAAGTAAGAACATTTTATTTTTCATGTCATATTTTGTAAAATATTTTTTTCTTAATTTATATAGATTCTACAAATATTGTAAAATATTGTAAAGAATGCAAGAAAAATATAAACCAAAGTCTATGGGGTGGACATCTTCGATCTAGTGTGCACAAGAACAATTCCAAAATAGGCTTGGAGGAAGGTGTTGAAATTATCAAGTCAGCATTCAGGGAACGAATAATATCTTATAGGATTTCCTCACACCAAAACTTCATAAATGTGAAAGAATATTTTCAACATTTGGAATACAAAATTGCACATCTAATAGATCAAGAACTGCAGAAACATAAATGTATCAAGCTAAATATGGAACTGTTCGGTTTCTATTTTAACCCCAGCAGCGACAGCTATGATGTCAAATCTTTTAATGCGCCGTTCCAAGTCATTTGCCAGGGATATCAGAAAAAAGAACTGTTAGAGCAAATCTGCACCATTATTGACTAGAAAGCTGACGAATTTGCAGAAAGAGATTCAGGTAAAGAATTTATTTTCGATTTTACAACAGCAACAAAAAAAGTAATTTTTTAATTTTTACGTTGCAGGATGGGCTTTGATGAATTTACTTCATTTGGAAATTAATGTTAACAAGCACAATCCGCTGAGAGCCTCATCTTTTATCGAACTTCCTCAAGAGATCAAGAGACGTCAAGCTGTGATCAACATTAGGAATGATGGCAACTTTTGCTTCGCCTGGGCAGTTGTGTCTGCTCTTCACCAACCACGCGGATTAGATTTTGAAACTTCATCCTACCCACACTGTTTCCAATGTTGCTAAAGAACATTAAGATTTTTGAAGAAAAAAATAACATTTCTATTAATGTATATGGATTAGAAATTATAAATCCTAAAAAGGGGTATGAAGTAATTGGTCCACTTTATTATTCATCGAATAAAAAAAATCAACATGTCAATTTATTGTTAATAAGTGATGATGATGAAAAAACTTTTCATTATTGCTATATTAAAGATTTATCAAAACTAGTTTCTGCACAAATTTCTAAACATCACGGAAAAAAATATATTTGCGATGGTTGTTTACAATATTTCCCTACAGAAGAAAATTTATTACAACACAATAGCTATGATTGTGATCATTTACGAATTAACCTACCTTCTAAAGAATTAATAAAAGATAAGTTTGGAAACTATTCATATGATAATATTTTGAAATTTGTAAATTATCATAAACAAATGAAAGTTCCTTTCGTGGTGTATGCAGATTTTGAATGCATTTTAAAGCCTTTAAATAATGACAATGTTGATAAAAATCCTAATACTTCATACACCTTAAAACAATATGAACATATTCCACATTCATTTGCCTATTACATTAAATGTTCCTTCGACGATAATTATTCTAAATTTGAAAAATATAGAGGTCAAAATTGTGATACATTATTTATAAATTCTTTAGAAAGAGATGTGTATAACATATACAATAAATATTTAAAGGCTCCTAAAAAAATGATCCCTTTGAACGAACTGGACAAAATTTATCATAACTATGAAAAAGTTTGTCATATTTGTAATAAACCTCTTTTAAATGACAGGGTTGCAGATCATTGTCATATAACCGGTCTTTATAGAGGTCCAGCTCATTCACTCTGCAACATAAATTACAGAATACCTAACTTTATTCCAGTTATATTGCATAATTTGCGTAATTATGATTCTCATCTATTTCTTAAAAAATTATGCTTAAACAAAGAACAACTAACAGTTATCGCACAAAACAAGGAAAAATATATTTCATTTGAAAAGCTTATTCATGTGGATAACTATTTTGATAAAAAGACACAAAAGGCTAAGAAAAAAAATATATCATTAAGGTTTATTGATTCTTTTCAATTTCTATCCCATTCTTTATCAAAACTCTCTGAAAGCTTAAAAGATGAACAATGTAAGGAATTAAAAAAAATTTTCAATGATGAAGAAAGATTTAAACTTATTCGGCAAAAAGGTGTATTTCCTTACAGTTATATTGATGATTATTTAAAATTAGAAGAAACAACTTTACCTCAGAAAGACCAATTTTATAATACTTTAACGGATGAGCACATCAGTGATGCAGAATACCAAAGAGCTGTAAAGGTTTGGCAATTGTTTAAATGTGAATCTCTTGGTCAATACTCCGACGTTTACTTACTCTCTGATACTTTACTTTTGGCAGATATTTTTGAAAATTTTAGAAGCACTTGTTTATCCACATATAAGCTCGATCCAGCTCATTTTTACACTTTTCCAGGTTTATACTGGGAGGCGTGTTTGCGTTATACTGGAATAGAGTTAGAATTGTTAACTGATCCAGATATGATACACTTTTTCAAAAAAAGCGTTCGCGGTGGTGTGAGCTCTTGCATTTGTAGAAAATCTGAAGCTAATAACCCATTTCTTTTAAATTTTGATCCTTTAAAGCCAACTAAATACATAATTTATTATGATGCAACAAATTTGTATGGTTATGCAATGTCACAGCACATTCCAACGGGAGATTTTGTTTGGTTAACAGATAAAGAAATCAATGATTTAAATATTATGAATATTTCTAAAAAATCTAATAAGGGATATGTTTTAGAAGTTGATTTAGAATATCCTACAAGTCTACATTCCTATCATAACGATTTTCCGTTTTGTCCAGAAAACTTTAAACCGCCAAATTCTAAATGCATAAAATTAATACCCAATTTAAATGATAAATCAAAATATGTTATTCACTATCAATTATTAAAACAATGTTTGGAACACGGACTCAAGTTAACTAAAGTTCATAGAGTTTTACAGTTTTCTCAATCTGATTGGTTGAAAAAATATATAGACTTGAATTCAAGATTAAGAAATGATTCAAAGAATGAATTTGATCGTAATACTTACAAGTTGGCAAATAATAGTATTTATGGCAAGACTATGGAAAATGTTGATAGGAGAATTGACGTAAGACTTGTTACAGAGTGGGAAAAAAATAGAAGAAAAGATGGTGCTGAGAATTTAATTGCAAAACCATATTTCAAGGACTTAACAATATTTTCTGAAAACTTGGTAGCTATTCAAATGCAAAAGATTCAAGTTACTTACAATAAACCAATATATGTAGGCTTCTCAATATTAGATATATCTAAAACTGTCATGTATGATTTCTTTTATAATTTTTTAAAACCTCTTTATCAGGAAAATATTTCACTTTTATACACCGATACCGATTCGTTCATTTTAGAAGTCACAACTCCAAATATTTATTCTGACATGATAAAAAATATTCACAAATTTGACACATCTAATTATGAATTTAATAATATTCATGAAATGCCTATTACAAAGTCAGTTATAGGAAAATTCAAAGATGAATATGCTGGTGAACCCATTACTGCTTTCTTTGGTACTGGAGCAAAAGCATATTGTATTAAAACGGAAAACAGTTTAACAAAAAAAGCAAAAGGTGTTAAAAAAAGTGCAATTAAAAAGCAGTTGGATTTTATTCATTATAAAGATGCTGTTGAAAATCATTCTAAAACCTTTTGTTCAATGTATGTTTTTCGATCTAGACAACATACAATTTTTACAGAGTTAATTAATAAATTGGCTTTGAGTTCCGAAGATGATAAGCGGTATAAAATTCCCTATAGTTTTAATACATTAGCTTGGGGACACCAAGATATTGCTTTGTATCAATGGAATGCAGAACATGAAGATTTAGATATATTTATGTAGATATTATAAGGTATTTAAATTTGTTGTTTTTGAAACCAAAGTTAGTCTTCATAAGTCTTTCACAAAATGTGCTTAGAAACTTTTGACAAAGAAATTGATAACAGTTATTTTAAAACATATGAAAAACGACTTTCCACTTTTAAAAAATGGAAAGGAAAATTGAGACCAGAAGTGTTAGCTGGAGCTGGCTTTTACTATACTTCAATCAATGATATTTGTAAATGTTTTTATTGTGGTATTGAAATTTTTGATTGGTTAAGTTATGATGATCCTATTGTGGAGCATAAGAAATTTGCTAGGAATTGTGATTTAAATAACTGTTTATGGAAAAATAGGAATCGAATAATTGTAACCATTCAAAATAAGTCTTCAAGCTACACATTTTATATAGTATTATTAATATCCTTATTTATGAACTTTTACATATATTTAAATTAAGTATTTTATTGTTATTTATTTACAACTGCTTTTGCTTTCGTGGTGAAAGTATCTGCTTAATGTTAATAAATTTGGAATATAATTATTAATTTGTTTTAATGACTATCAGTAGATCTCAATTTATTCTTCTTTATTTTATTTTCCAAAATGTTTTTTATGTTCATCATCCCCCTGGCGTAACACAGTGTGAAATATGTTGTTCTAATAAAACACACGTCACTCTAAGTAAATATTGTAAATTTATGAAAATTGGATTAATTAACAATAGTACAATTAGTTGGATGGAACGAATAAATGGAAATGAAAATGCAAGTAAATTTTTTAAAATTTTGTATCATTATCCAAATCGATCTATTTTTGATACAAATTGGATAGAAGTTAGGTTTAAAAATAATCAGTTACAAATTTTAACCCCCAACTGTACCAATTATTATGACGGATTCAAAAATTATTACTTTTCCATCATTAGTGTTACATTAAACTTTGCATTATTTTTATACATTACCATTTTAATTATTTATCTTTATTACAAATTTCAAACTGGAAATCTATTTTTTCATTAATCCATTTTAATCGAAACTTTAAAGAAAGTGGGGATGAGAATATTTAAGTACAAGAATAACACAATATGTTTCAGTCTCGTTTAGTCATTATGAACAACGCCGTGGTTCATAAACCTTTGGAAACGCTTCTTAATTCAAAAATTTATTTTTTAAATAATTCTTTGTCAAAATTTGTTCATGTTGTATTTAGTTTATTTGATTTTTCTGCAAAAATTGTAATTGGTGGAAAAACTGGATTTTCAATCGCACTAACCGAAGAAAATTGGAAAGACATTTGTGTTCATCAAGGAATTATTGTAAACAATTTCTACTTTCCTCAAGTTGATCAAACCAGTGTGAATATAAACAACATTCATCTGCAGGTTCAGAAAATAAATGATACCCCTGTTCTACAAATTACAAAAGGCCCACACTTCATATACTTAGGACAAGAGTCTTTGGACAATTTGTGGCGATTAAAGGAAATTATTGATTATAGATTATCTATACTTAAAAGGCAAGAATTCAATACATATTTCAAAATATTTTAAAATAATATTTCATCTGATTGTGGCGACTTGTGTACGCATGTTTATAATATAATAAGTCCAACAGAAAATCCTAACAGTGAAAATGTTTCAACTATGATGGAATTACTTGCTTTATATCCTGAACAAATGGAAAACAAATTGAAGCAAAATGGAACAAAACGAAAATATTACGAAGAAAACAATGAAAATGGATCAAAAAGAAAATATTACGAAGAAAACAATATCTTTTCTGGAAGAGAACAATAAGGTGCATATGTTAGTGAAGTGGAGCTTTGCTTACAGACAAGCCCGTAGGAGTAACTTTCAGATGTGGTACTTAGATAGACTCCGTTTTGAAAAAAGAATAAATGATTGTAAACTTATTCTAGATTCGATATTATCTGAGGAACATAGAAATAAAATATATTTGACACGTTTTAATAAAAATTGTATTTGATGTTTTACTTAATAAAATTTTAGTTTAGTAAATGTGAATTTTATTTGAAATTAATTAGCACATTAAGACTTTGTAATTTGTATCAGCTAAAGCATAAAGTGAGGAACAGAAATAAAACAAATTTAACTAAAATTTAATTTCAATTTAATTAAACAATATTTTTTTTATCAATCCATGTATTATATTTTTTATCAAGTCCTAACCATTTCACATAAACTTTGTTTCCTTTCCTTCTCAAAATCTTCTCAATAAGATACACATCGGTATGCTTTACTTTTAGTAATTCTTGCTCATAAAAACCACCCAGAATGTCCTGATTATCTTCGTCTTGAATTAAATATGTCCAAGGGTTTGTCATCTTAACTTCTTTAATGTGGAATATCTCATTTGACCAATTTGGTGTGTAACCTTTTGAAAATGCCTCTCGATGCTTGCTTATTCGTACGTGATCACCCACTTTAAACTTTGGAGATTTTATATCTAACGTTTTAGCATGAGTAAATGCAGATTTCAAGATTCAATTTTCATTTGTTTTATTTACTTGTTTTGGCTTCATTCCTATTGAAGAATGTTTTGTATTGTTATAATCTTTTACAATATCCGCTAATATATTAAACCATTTGTAATTTCCTTGAATGCTAAATATTTTCCACATATTATTCTTTAAAGTCCTGTTCACTCTTTCTACTATACTCGCTTTCAAATTGGAAAACGTGCTATAATGGTTAATTCGAAATTGTTGCATCAAATTTTGAAAATTTACATTGAAAAACTCTCTCCCTCTATCCGTTTGCAAGTTTTTTGGTGGAGTTTTTGCACTGATTAATATTTTTTTCATTGCCGCTGTTACGTCTTTTCCAGATTTAGATTTTAACGGTTCGGCCCAAACATACTTAGAAAATACATTTATGGTAATCAAGATATATTTAAATCCCTTATTAAATTTGGCATAGGGTAACATTTCAACCAAATCAGCTTGAAAAAGATCATTTAACCCTTTCACTACCACCCTTCTGCGTTTGTAGTTTTTTCTAGCAGGTTTATGTAATTCATTAACGACTTGTTGTTTAACGGTTGTCATGACAACAAACTTGTTTATTCAATTTTAAGGAAGTTCACTTTCTATGTTTTGTAATAATTCGAAATATAACTTTTATATGTTTTTTCCCATTCATTCAATTTATCAATTTGTATTGTATAACTTTTTTCATTTAAAATTTTACTAATTTTAGTAATCTCCTTTTCTAACGCATTAAAGGATTTTTTATCTCTCCAGTTAAGAAAGTAGTTGATCTACTATCACTATTTTTTAATTCCTCCTCTGTTTTATTTAATTCTTGTTCTAATTTCTTAATTACACTGGACATTATATTTTCCAAGGAAATATATTGTTGATTTTCTTCCAAAGTGAGTTGGTCAATTGTTCTACTGTTAAGAATGCTATTTTGATTTCTTTTTTTTTTCATCATCTAACCTTTTTATAAAAGTTCTTAATTGTTTAATTTTTTCCTTGTGTTTTTCAATTATTACTTCTCTTATATTTGTTTCCATTATTTTATTAATTTTGTTGATATCATCACTTAATTTTTTGTCTTCCTTTTTAACATGTTCATTTAAAAATTGCAAATCTTTACTTATTTGATTTAGCGTTAGCAACTGTTTATTAACGTTTTCAATTGAGGTATAACATCCTTTAATCTGGTTTTCATACTTTAAAAAATTTTCATCAAAAACCTTAAGCTTTTTAGCAAAGATTTCATTATTTGTTTCATTTTCACCTAATCTCCTTTTTAAATTATTAATGTCACTTATTCTCTCTTGATTTTGTTTTGAAATATGGCGTCCAAATTTATCAACTGTCATGTTGAGCTTTCATTAAACAATAAATATGATTATATTTGATAGCTGTTATTTATAGTATTACTTTATCTTCTCTTAATTCTTCAATAATAGAGATAATCTCGTTACTATGAGCATTATTTCCCGCATCACTTGATGAAATTAATAAACGTAGCCTATCAACAATTTCGTTAACATTATTCCAGTATACATAGTCTGTATTTGATCTGTTTGTTTTCAAAATTAATCCCTTTCCTGTAGATTTGGCTCTAGTTGTTCTAAACGGAGGTTTTGGTTTGTTAAATGCTGTAACTAATCTTGGCAAGGTTTTTGTCTTTGTAATCCCCTTTCTTTGTAAATATGGTCCTATTATTGTAACATATTTGTGTGATGTATTTCCTTGAACTTGTTCATTTGAATCAAAATTCCTACGATATACATTTGTTTTAGCTAGAATGTTCATGTAATTATCTAAATCTTCCTTCTTATAACCTTTCGGTTCTTTTTGAAAAGCAATTCGTATAAACCTGGCGTGCCTGTGTACGTTATTCCTCCCACTTTAATGTCTTTTCCAATAATTTCTACCGGTATCTGTGTTAAACCAAAAGAAAACTTATCCGTTTCGAGGTCATGAACTATTCCATAATAATGGTCAAATTTATGTTGTGTATCTTTCACACCCTCATCAATATATGATCTGGGTAATTCATGAAAATCTGCTAAGTAATCTTTATATGATGGTGTACCAACATAGGTTTGAATTGTTTTTCTAGTTTGTTCCAATATGTCTGACAAGTTTAAATTTGTTGTTGTGTCACTAGAAGGATCTGAAGTTTCTGCTATAACAGTTGATGACAATGGTTGTACTACAGGAGAGGAAGAAGTGATACTACTGTCATTTAAAAATGTTGGTAGTTCTGTAGGGAGTGACGGAGTTTTTCCTGTTTTCTGAATATTTTTCGTCGGAGTTGATGTTTTATAAAGCTTTGTAGGTGTTTTGAAATCTTCATACTTTGAAACTCTTTCTTCTTTTAAATCGAATGGTTCGGATTTACCAATACTTGAAATTAGCTGTTTAAGTGGTTGTGTTATTGGTCTATAAGTTTGTTCTAATTCGGACTGAGCAGTAGAAGTAGCTAATTTCAAGCTTTGATATTTCTGCTTCACGGCTTGTCTCGATCTTATTAATTCTCGAGCTAAACGTTTATCCATGCTGTACAAGTTTTAAATGAAATAAAACTGCAAATTTTTTACTTTTATAAATATATAAAGGAATCGAATTTACTCCTATATCTGCCGTGATTTACTTCACAATCTTTGTCAATTACAAGAAAACCATATGGATCCATCCAACAGTTAGCACAAATATTTTTAAACTGATCAAATATCATATCCAATATACAGTGGTCATTATATATGTTTTAAACTCAAACAGTCCTGTTTAAATAAAATTAATAAGTTTGCATTTTCTCGAATTAGACGTTTAAGGATTGAGGAATATCCTTGAAAAATAAAAAAACAATCGGTGTTTCTATGCCTTCCATGCGTGAAATAGTCCTAATAATAGATTGATTATGACAAGGAATATCATCAAAAATGATAACGGAATTTGGCTTTATCTCATGAGGTGAAATAATGTTCTCATCGCTATCATATTCAAAGTATCCAATTTCTTTCATAGGTTTTAACAACTTTCTTAAATATTCATATTTTGGTGGATCTAATGACTTTGAATAAACATAGACATTTTCAAACCTAATTCCATTTGGATGCTCG
>JAUTXW010004013.1:575000-684310 GCA_030620095.1 Kuschelorhynchus macadamiae | reverse complement strand
TATTTTCTTGGACATAGGTTAGCTCATTGAAAAGTAAAACTATAATTCATATCGACGTTTCGCTCATTATAGTGAGCTTTCTCAATTTTTTTCTTGGAACCATGTCAGAATAAATATCTTGAGAAAGCTCAATATAATGAGCGGAACGCCGATATGAATTATAGTTTTACTTTTCAATGAGTTACCCTATGCCCTTGAAAATAATTAACAAAATATTTATATATGGTTAAGAAAAAAAACACAATATATATATATATATATATATATATATATATATATATATATATATATATATATATATCTATTTGGCTGTTTTTGCATTGGAGTATGGATATATATATATATATATATATATATATATATATATATATATATATATATATATATATATATATATATATATATATATATATATATATATATATATATATATATATATATATATATATATATATATATATATATATATATATATATATATATATATATATTTATATACATATATATATATATATATATATATATATATATATATATATATGTATATATATACATTAGCTATTAACTGGCTCTTTCTAAGAGTTTGGCTGTTTTTGCATTGGAGTATATATATATATATATATATATATATATATATATATATATATATATATATATATATATATATATATATATATATATATATATATATATATATATATATATATATATATATATATATATATATATATATATATATATATATATATATATATATATATATATATATATATATATATATATATACATGTCCTTGAAAAAGTTTGCATCATATGGGATTTTTTTTTATTAGGTCACTTTCTCAAAATTTAACATAGGTAATAACTTTTGCTTTACTAAGGATGAAAAATTACTTAGAGGGAATAGTCACCTGACTTGTGTTCCCTGCCAGAATTGATATTTTTCTTTAAAGAAGTCGCAGAGATATATATATATATATATATATATATATATATATATATATATATATATATATATATATATATATATATATATATATATATATATATATATATATATATATATATATATATATATATATATATATATATATATATATATATATATATATATATATATATATATATATATACAGTGTCCTTGAAAAAGTTTGCATCATATGGGGTTATAAGGATGAAAAATTACTTAGAGGGAATTGATATTTTTCTAAAATTATTTGCTAAAATAGGAGAAAGTGCTATAAAAAGGTGTTTCTTTTATAGTTTTACATGTCAAATTTTGGTCAGCAATTCTAATTTTCAATTTTTATAACTTTGTACAAGGCACTTAAATATTAAAAAAATAGTTTTAAATTTCGATTATGCTCCTAAATTAGTCAATTACGACTTTTTTGTATTAAGATATCTATTTACTATCGAAAATCTTTAATTAATATTTTATAATAAAATAATATAATCACGACAACTTTGCATCAAGCTTAACATACTCTTGAGAAGCAATTTTAATTTTTTTCCAAAAAAGACACAGTTTATGGAATATTTAGGTATAAAAAATTAATATTATGTTAAGGTTACTAACAGAAAACTCTTTTTTTTTAAGTTAGACAATTATTATTTTTTTAAAATTTTCAAAAATCAGGAAAAAGTTAAAAAAATATTGGAATTTTTGACCAAAATTTGGTACGCATATGTAAAATTAAAAAATAAACAACTTTTCTTAATACAAACTTTTTCATATTTTAGCAAATAAGACCATTTTTCTGTAATTTTTTTAAAGAAATGTCAATTTTGACAGGTAATGCAAGTTTTCTGATGTAAGTCTTTTATAAATGTACTATAATGTAACAAATAAACTTGAAAATCATACCAGTATATGTGAACAAACAAATTATTAATATAAAGACATGGCTAAATGGATAAATGGTCCTTATGAAATGTACACTCCAGAATGCTTCTACACATACCACATGGTATGAATTGGCAAACAACACAAATAAGTAGTAGTGAAACAATGCATTAATACTGAACCACTTACAGTGTATACAAAACAACAAACTCTCAATATAACATGACTATCAGCAACAAAATTGGGATAGCTATGGGGTCACCTTTACCTCCATTTCTAAGTAGAAACTTTTTGTATTAAATATAATTCAAATATATCTACATAAAGAGATCTTATTACTAAATTCTGCACCCAACAAACACGCCTACTCATACTCATAAGATGCATTAACTAGTCATGGGGATTTACTACAAAAGCATAAACTGTTCTACTTAACGATTACAAACTTAACTTAACTAAATCTATAAATTAAAGTATATTTTCCTTTTCTGCTTTCTTCATCGATGGTGAGATTCAAAATTACATGGTCTATTGGCTTGTACAGTTCGTAGCAATAAACAGTTTTCTTGTGATATGGAGTTTTTTTTGTACCTAGAGAAAAAATAACTAGAATTAGTTTTTTCCCTGTTTATGTGAAAATATGGTGTTTACCCTCTACAATTAATACATACCTAACAAAATAAAAAAATTAAATTCTGTGTCAAAATTAAATATGTTTTATCAGTACTACACAAAAGTAAAATAGGTATAAGTTAATCTTTAATTGTAAAAGCTTTGGAAGTTTTAATTTAATACTAGATAGTACGCAAATTTTTAAGAAGGGTTTGTTGCATTTTACTTTTCTACATATTAGTAATAGGCAAAATACCTTACATAGATTTTTTGACCTATTATTAACAGTAATGATATAGAACAAATTCTCTTTAATGCTAATTGGTAGGAAAAAAAGACGCAAAAACTAGCTTCATTAGCGAGATGGACTTGATGTAATAATAAAGCCAGAATAATTAAATATTGTTTATATAAACTGAAAAGCATGAAAATAATTTTATTTATAATTTCAACTTAACAGGTGTTTTCCATTAGATTCAGGCAAGGCCTAAGCAAATAAAGAAAAGCAAGGGAAAAGTGAATATAAAAAAAACATGTTTATTTTAATCATTATCAACTGTTGTCATACATATAAAAGTAAATTATAAACTATAGCTACTATTAAGACAAGCTACAGAACTCTCAAAATAGAACAGAAAAAATTTAGCAAGTTCTTTGAAAGAAAACATAATTGATGTACCACACCTTAGACCTAAAATTCTTAGTTATTGTTTTTTAATAAAAAAAATCGACATTTTGTGTATTTTGAATACGTACAAAGAAAAAAATGGTTGGAGATAAAAATAATATTTTAGTTTGCTTTAATATGATTTAAATGTTATCTTTTGAAAGAATAATTATATTACCTGATAATAATAAATGTGATTTCTTTTTATACTATATTTAATGTTTAGTCAAGTACTTAATATGTAAAAAGTCTAAATAAACAAATAGAATTTTGGGAATTTAATAGTTATAATAAAAAGTGTTTTACCATCAGGTGTAGCAGCTAAGTGGTTAAATTCTTCATGAATAAAATTGGCGAGTTCCTTGATTTTTGCATTTGGTCTTGACTGTCCGAATTACTGCCCTGCAACACTCTCTTTTTGCTTTCCATAAAGTGTGTAATAGGTTTTAAAATGCCTTAGATTTATAATGGAACTGACCAGGTTATTGCAGGAAGTGTTATGTCGCCTTTTACATACTGTGCCAAATACTGAAGCTGTTAATATGTATTTTCTAATTTCTCCCTAAAATGGATTATCCTACTGCCCAACTGAATTTCTTGAAGTAACCTAGAAAAATGTTCATACATTTAAAAATATTAGGGAGCATGTAATTCACCAGAGTTTTATATAGAGGTATAAATGAACAAAGCCTAACAGAAAATGAACACTATGCAAAAACATACTCGCAAGAGAGATGTGCCAACTCAATACATAAATGCAATTCAGTTGTCTTACTATATTAAGTTGCCCACGAATCTTAGTACTCTATATAATATATTTCTAAAAATAGTAAAAACTATAGACTTTTGTGTTGTACCTCCCACTACTATTACAACCAGTATAAGTATAAATGAATTAAGCCTACAGAAAATGCAAGCTATACAAAAATATAGTCACACAGGAAGATGTGTCTACATTTTCTCTAAATCAATACATATATTGCTGCCCTTCAGCCTAAAATTAATGACGGACAATGTAATTCTTAAGGAGGCAATGTCTAAAGTAAGTTCTATATGAAATGCAGTATACTTCGTTGTTTAAAAATCAACTTTTCCTTCTGCAATCAATGTGTTGAATACTATTTCAATTAATAATTTTATTTAATTTTTCTTTTTTTCTTTAATTTCTGCCTTGCACGAGTCTCTCCAATGTATACCAAAAACAAGCTTAACATTGGATGGAAATATATTTAAAATATCTATAAAAAATTATTTCTTTTTATTAAGACAGCCTCTATCAAAGACAAAACAAAACATAGACTATAGGAAACATGTTTATATGAATTCTTGAAAATATATACTACTACTTAAAAATGAGCATAAAATTAAGGAACATATGTATATTGTTTATATATATATATATATATATATATATATATATATATATATATATATATATATATATATATATATATATATATATATATATATATATATATATATATATATATATATATATATATATATATATATATATATATATATATATATATATATATATATATATATATATATATATATATATATATATATATATATATATATATATATATATATATATATATATATATATATATATATATATATATATATATATATATATATATATATATATATATATATATATATATATATATATATATATATATATATATATATATATATATATATATATATATATATATATATATATATATATATTATATATATATTACTAATAATATTAGTAAATCTAGTAATAATCAAAAAAAAATAAAAGTTGTGTTAAAATTATATAAGTGTCAGTCTTCTTATATGTTGCTAGATTTTTTTACATCATCAAACTATATTTCTCTTCATGTGAACCGCTTCCCTATCCTACATATTTTAACGGCCTATACCAAGACAAATTTTTACTTTTTAAATGTGGTTGTAAAACAGTACAACCAAATGCCCAAAATTATGGAATAACGTTTCTACAGCCAACACCTTACATTTTGCCACCTTGCATTGTTTGCTCTTACAAAACATGTCAGGGCAAACACCACCTGTGCATGCATAATCTTTTTTTTATTGTAATTTTGTCATGGTTTTAGATTCTACTTGAATGAAAAAGAAAAAAATTTTTCATAATTCATTTTGGCACATTGTATTAGGAATAGTTTTACTAATATGTGATACTTTCAAATATTTTACTGAAAGATTTCTTAATTTATACTCACAAAGATATCCCTGGAGACCTCGCTGGAGACTCATCTTGGAACTTTAAACTCTCAACATCATTACCACGCTTCTTTGCAAAACTGGTTGAATATGTATGGCCTTTGTTAATATCATCCCTACAATAAAAGATGCATACATAGTAGTTGAACCTATTGTAATATTATCTATTATATCCTAACAACATGGTAAACTGACTGGTATACCTATGGCACTTATATGATAATGCCCAGGGGCATACACTTTTGTTTTTGAGGGAACCAAGTGAGGCTCCAACAATAGAGAGAGCGGTGAAAGAAAAAAAATGTCAGGTGGATTTTAAGACATACATTTGAAGTGAAAAAATTGAAATAATACGACTAAGATTCCAAAAAATATATTTTAATATAAAAATATATTCATTTTACTTAGGATAACTTTAAACAAATATATAAGTAATATCTATAAATTAGTAAAAATAATCAGATCAATAAGACTTATAAAATTTTTGGAACATTAAATTGATTAGTTGATATCTCGGTAATACAAGTTGTAGGATATTTTTTCTTGTTTGCAGTTTTAAGCGCATACTTAAATCATGCCTCTTTAAAGCCTTTCACAAATTTGAATAATTCAGGTTATTATGTCTGAAAAAATATTAAAACATGTTAAGTTATTTATTACATTGCGCTTTTGACTCTACATATTTAAAAATCCTAAGTTCAATTTTTTTTGAAATATGACATTTGAAAAATGACAATTTGATATTTAGAAAGGCTGTAAAATCAAAATAATTCTACATAGAGCAGAAATTGTATACTCCTACCTCAGTTTTGTATGATCTTTCTTATGGTCCCGTAAAAGGGAAGTATTGTAATCGTGATAAAATCACGATAAGAGATTTTTACTGATGTTTACATTTTAGGGTTCCGGGATCCCAAAAAAAAACAAGTTTTCCCATTTCGATTGAGATTTAGAAGAGCAGGAATTATGAACTCCTAACTCAGTTTTATATGGTCTTCCTTGTGGTCGATTAAGAGAATTATGTATTAATAAACTTGTTGGTAAAGGTGAATTTATCGATTTTTTTTTGTCAGAAAAACTCTTTCTTCTATTTAGACTAAAAGCGGATGCTATAAGAAAGACCTTCGAAAAGACCTTAAAAAACTAAGCATGTAATAAAAAAAATTGTATTATATTTAAAGAAAATTACCATCGATGTTAGCATCTGAACCTTGTATAGTGTATATATAATGTTAAAAAGAAGTAATTAACAATATTACATATTTTAATATTTCTGCTCGTATTTCTGTCTAAAATGATTATTCAATTTTCATTGAATTTGTGTAAAACTTAGGCAGTTGTGTTGTAGGCCAGATTTCTTACCATGTATACTTTTTTTTCAAAAAAAAGATTTAATAATAAACATGTATTTATTCCTGTGATATTTGTTGACTTGCACACTGCCTTAACAAATAAAATACCAGTTCTGGATGGCACAATTTCGTTCAAGTTGATAAGAAATATAACAATACAGAGTAATACAGAATAACTGGAATTTTGAACTAGAAACAATTCTGTATTAAAAAAACATGTCAGTTAAAAAAAAAGAGGAATACATATTTGGATGCTTATTTACTTTACTTATTTTTGTTACATTTTAGAAATATTTTTAAATATACATATTGGTATAGAACGTAGTGGTGGTATCGACTTTTATTTTTTAAATAAAACATCAATTTCTTCTGGGTTTTGAATTTTGTCCCAGATTCTAGCTATTTGTATATAGTATCTTTACTTATTTTTGAGATTTTGACTTCTAAAAATTTGTATTTTCATATTTGGAGAGGATGTAACATTACAAAACAGATTTCACTTATTGCAAGAGATAGAAAAATGGCTAAATATAGTTTTAGACAATTTCATTACAAGCCTAATAGCACCTGCAGGTGAATTCTAGCCATTATGTTCTTGAGATATTTAGAAACGAATAAAATATTGCATTTTTAAAATTATGCAGTAACTTTTTTAATCCTAAAATTTTTTTAAAGTTATAAACATTTTGCCAAAGCATTTTTTTGTCTAACATTTTATGGTGCTGTCATATTTTGAATCTGATGTTTTGAAATGAGGGGCCATCATCAACTTTTAAATACACACCTGGATTTTTTAATTTGTTTTGTAACAAACCTTTGCATTCCAAAATCCAACGCTGTAATGCACTCATATATTAAAAGTATTTAAAATTTGAGGAAATCAAGGTTATCCCTCTCTCTCTAAAACATTGTCTCTTATGGGAAAATCTTAAATATGTGCTGTCCAAATATTAAGTCTGTTATATTATTAGTGTGGGAGGGTCAAATGCTTGTTAAAAAAATTACATAAATTACCAAGCTTGTAAAAAACGAAAAAAAAAAAAGACTCAATTTTACAAGATATTACTATAAATTATATTTTTCAAATTGGACATCCTGACTATTATATGTCCCTCAAATGGGTATCTTCTTGCAGATTATAATTATATCTGGTTCGATACCTATTCATTCCACTATGTAATAGTGTTGTCCGTCACTCTCTAACACACTGCCTCATATGGTTTTTCTTAAATTGATCGGGTGTCTTTGAAGATAAAGTTATCAAACCAGATATTATATTTATAATCTGCAAGAAGAGTTCCATTTGAGGGAAATATAGTATAGAGTGTGTGCCGAGGTGTGTCCGATTTAAACAATACAACTTATGGTGATATCTTGTAAAATTAATAGTCTTCTGTTTTTCTAATAACCAGAAAAAAAATTTTAACTAACCCTACAATTGGTTTTTTGTTCACTCCTATAAGTTAAAAAGTAAAAAAGTTATTAACATTTAAAATGCTATCAAGATACACTGATCACACTGTACATACATAAATACAGTAACATACATTAGTACACTAAATTACTTGAGAAATGAAAACTAATATCCCCAATTTTTTCTTACTTTTCCAGCGATTCAGGAATCTGTATGTACATTTTTGGTCAAGATTGCAAATATATAAAAGGTCAATTTTTATTTGTTTGTAGATACAAGACTAAGATATTTAATATGTTACATATGCATAGCCATGCGCAAGAATTATTTTCTCACTAGCAAGCAATGCCTTAGTAAATTAGGTACTGATAAAAAGTTGCTTCCCAATAATTTTCTCTTTGTGATGTGATAACTGTGGGGGTATACGCTGTTCTAAGTGGAAGTCACATAAAAAGGATCAATATAATACTGATAACTAAAAGCTTTATTCTTACACAGATTGTCATGGATCCGGTGAGTTAAATTGCATCAGCCAGCACTATGGGACTACCACTATGAAAGTATTAGTGTTGCATAAAAAGTGTCTAATTTTATGAGCTTTTAATTTCTACTACAATTATATGACCAACAGGAAATAAGTTTTTATACCTACCGAATTACTATACCTCTGATAGTTTTAATTTAACTAAATTAATATTACAAAACATATTTAAATTTTACAAATATAAAAACCGTAGGTATTTATGTGAATTTCAGAGAGAATTCACCTCATGTATAAAAATATGAATATGAAATAAAAATGAACCAGAAAATTCTAAAAGAATCGTGTTGCCTAGGTACCTATAAAAAACACATTTATTAGTTTTATTTATTTTCATTATTGTTTGAAAACAAAATAGTCTTCTTCCTTTAAAGTTGGGCTATTTTAAGTTTCAAACAAAAGATATGTACTTCAGAAATACATCCACCATGTACCTTCTAAAAAATTACTATAGCATGGACATACAGATAAAAGTTTATATAAGTAGTCCCAAACGTAAATGTTGATATTTTTAATATGATGTACTGTAATCAGTAATTGTCCATTTCAAATTCTTCAAATTCAGGTAACACAGGAATTCATAAACAAATATCTAGAAAGCTTAGACACAGTCACAAGAGTGAGAAGTTCTAAACTAAACGTCGCACACAGGAGTATTTGGTTTGAAAAATCGGTCAAAAGTAAAAAATATAAACTGTCAGAAAAATCTTCAAAAATGCATCATTTAAACTCATCAATGATTGCGCAAGCTCAAATAAGTTTGAACTGGACTCCTAGCGCTCGCCCGGTTTCAAACAGATAGCGCGAATCTACGCAATATTTCATTCCTTTATCATCGTATTGATAAGCTTCCAATTTTATTTAAATTGTAGTGGGTGTTATGTGCTGGTTTGTTGATTAAAGAAACATTTTATTATGGACTCAGAAGAAGAAGGTAAGTACTTGATAATAATGTATAATTTGAGTGTAGATTTAAAGTTTGAGCTGGTTGAATACAACTACTTTTAAACAATTTTAAATTTTAAACAATTAATTAAGTGTGTTTTAGTAGTTTGCCGTGTACGATCGAGTTGTATAAAATTTTTTTTTATAAACTGTAACTAATATAGTTTATATCACACCCAGAAAATCTCCCCATCTGTCCACATTTTTTTTTAATACTTTACGTAAGTTCAAAGAACAGCCTATATCTATAATATAAAATATAAAATCCTTAAGTGACTGACTCACTTTTAATCACGATCCTGCTCAAACCACTTAATGTAAGAAGCTGAATTTTGGCGTACAGGTTGACTCTAGGGTGTAGGTGGTCCATAAGAAGGGATTTTTTGAAATTCCACTTCCAAGGGGGTGACACCACCCCTCAAATATTACAATATTTTCTATTTAAAAGACGTTAACGTTTTCGAAAAAACGCTGAAACACGTATATTTTATTTTGGTTTTTTACATATTTTAAGAATTTTTAAAAATGTGTACAGGGTGTTTTAAAAAATCTGGTCATTCATTAATCACGATCCTGCTTAAAGCGCTTGACGTAAAAAAATGATTTTTGGAAAACGGATTGACTTTAAGGTGTAAAAGTTCGATAAGAAGGGATATTTTGAAACTCGAATTCTAAGGGGGTGAAACCACCCTTCAAATGTTACAATATTTGTTATTTGTAAAAGCTTTGTTTTTTTTTATTTGTTACACTTTTTTTCGAAACGCGCGACTTATAGGAATTTTCTTTACAGATTCAACAAACAATGTCATTGAACTGCCTAGAAAATCATTGTATTTACTTTGCAAAGAAAGTGAAAAACGAAGTTTAGCAGAAAAAT
This sequence comes from Kuschelorhynchus macadamiae, assembly GCA_030620095.1. Taxonomy (NCBI): domain Eukaryota; kingdom Metazoa; phylum Arthropoda; class Insecta; order Coleoptera; family Curculionidae; genus Kuschelorhynchus; species Kuschelorhynchus macadamiae. The sequence goes on along the minus strand of JAUTXW010004013.1, from coordinate 673,816 downwards.
TAATTTTCATGGAACAGGGACTCCGGGAAAGAACAAATTGTACCGAAAGCAAGTATCACATTCTAAGCCGTGATTTAAGACATTTTAAGTCCGACTTAAAAAAAAGATGGTCTTTGGCAAATAACACTGAAGAACGGTTTCTGAAGAAAAATAACGCTTGGTTGGATTTCATTTCAATACACACTTGGGCATCACATGTTTCTTCTAAACCTGGTCGACCACAAAAGGTATTTTCGGAATTGAGTGAACGTAGCAAGCGTCGCAAGACGGAAGACCTTCGCAAGCAAGTACCTGTCGAAGAACTGACATATGCAGCTAGTATCAGCCAGCGAGCTTCAGGAAACTTAGATGCGTCTAAAATTCTAAAAGAAATTACAGCGTCTCCAACTCGGGCAAAAAAAATTATGAAAGCAAGCAAGAATAAAACTAAAGAATTTGTCAAGCATTCACCAGCTGAAGCTCTGATTCTTTTTGTTAATATGGGATTGACAAAGAAACAGTACGAAATATTACGAGAGTCTAATCCCAATATATATCCGTGCTACTCCATTATTAAAGAAGCAAAGAAAATGTGCTATCCGCGCCCGCGTGAGGAGTCAATGACAATTACGGAGACTTGTGCAGAAGTTTGCCTTCAAGACCTTCTTGATCACACAACATCAAGACTCTGCCAATATTTAGGGGATGTGTTTGATTACTTTGGTCAAAACGAAATAAGACATCTTGAATTAATCACGAAATGGGGTTGTGATGGCTCACAACAATCGCAGTTTCAACAAAAGTTTAATGATGAAACAAGTGATGACTCGAATATTTTTCAAAGTTCCATGGTGCCTCTAAGATTGCAAGTAAATACTGACAGTTACAAGAAAATCGTGTGGCAAAATCCGACACCATCTTCAATAAGATTCTGTCGGCCTATGCGCATTAGATTCCTTCACGAAACCGTTGATGTAACAAAAGAGGAAATAGAATATATCGAGAACCAAGTAAAGAATCTGCGAAATACGGAAGTCCCAACCGGTAATAGAGTAATACAGGTTAAACATACGATGATACCTACAATGGTTGACTACATATATATATCTCATTCATTTATAAACTAAAAGTAATATTAGAATGTTTGTCATCTGGTCATAAAATCGATGAGACTAAGTTTTCAATATTTGCAAAAGATACTACGGAAATGTACGTCAATTTATATGGATGGCATCCAATGACACCGACACTCCACAAGATTCTTGTGCACGGGGCGACTGTCATCAAATACGCTATTGTTCCTATCGGACAAATGTCAGAGGAGGCTGCAGAAGCAAGGAATAAAAATTTTCGGTCGTACAGACAGAATTATTCCAGAAAATTCTCCAGGACCCTCTGCAATAGAGATGTTCTGCAAAGATTATTGCTCACATCAGACCCATTTGTTAGTCTCAGCAAAAAATGTCGAACGCAAAAATCGAGTCAACCATTTCTGCCCGAGACAATGCGCCTGCTTGTGCCAGATACACCTGAAAATGAAGATATTCATGGTACAGACAATAACGAAAATTTAGTGTAATTTGTTAATTCTTTAAACTCATCATGTTTTCTTTAATTATGTATGTAAAAATGATTAAATAATTAAATCAAAATAAATGTTACTTTCTTGTATTCTATTTAATTGACTTTTTTTAATATAACTTGGATATTTAGGTTAAGAAAGGCATTTATCTAATTACAAAAAAAGTCGAAAAATTATTAATTACAATACATATTTCCAACGATCTCAATATTATTGTGTGCTGTTTAATTTAAAGGCTTTATCGTGTATTTTTCTTCCATTTAAAAAAATAGGTACCTGTTTAGTTTGTCACGAACTTTTCGGAACACGCTGTAATATGTCTATATTTTTAAAACAGTCAGGTTATTTATCAATAATATGCAGAAAAACTTTCCTCAAAACTCTTCGCCGCCGTTTTCTCACAATAGTTCATCTCCTCTTGGTTGCACCACCCTGTATAAATCTGTTTCTACTTATAAAACCATTGCCATTTATTTTTTTACACTAATTTTTATTGATATTTATATTTTTAATTAAATTAAATCAAATATACTCGTTAAATATTTTTGACCGGGTTTTTCAACCTAATACTCCTGTGTGCGTCGACTAGAGGTGGGTCGTTCACGACCGACCCGGCTCAGTGATCCGGATCTTCAAAGTGATCCGTAAGAGCCGGATCGTTCAAATATAGTGAGCCGGCTCCGGATCCCAGAAATATCAGATCTCGTCTGTTTCGCAGGTCCCTGATCGGAGCGGCTGAACGTATTTAGTCGTTGTTGATTCGTTCACTAATTGCACACACGTGTTGCCTTCTTGAAACGCCGCGCCGGGCCTTTTCCAATTTCTATTCATTCTCGATGTTTGTTTGTTTTGTGTCAGGAATCGGTTGCGTTACGGTGCACTTGAAAACATGAAATTCTAAATAGGAAAGTTTATTCATTATATATTTATAAAAAATACTATATCACAAAAGTTTGAAGTTTTATATTTAAATTAATTAATAAAGCCAAAAAAAATTAAAATTTATGTAGGTGGTAGTAGTCTATATACAGGGTGTTTACCAAGTAAGGTAAAATATTTTAAAGGTTATTTCTTAGTTAATTCTAAGACATAAAGTTCATATAAATAAACACATGTCTGAAACAACCTAATTTTTAAGATACAGGGTGTTTTATATATGTTTTTAAAAATTAATTTTTTTAAATACATATATTCAGTATTATTCAGAGCTAAAAAGAAAAAAAACATGTGTTATGATGTCTTGACTAGGTCCGATCCCATAATTTTTAAATAGGTACCTATGTAAAAACCAATATTTATTTGGTGTGTAAAAATAACATATTGGAATAACTTAGTATCACTACATATGCATATAAAATACATTTTTGAAAATTTACGATTTTCGGCGAATCGTACATCTTTTACTCAGGATGGACGTCAGTTTCGATTTTTATGGTATCAAATTAGCATATAAACAAAGTTTAAGCAAAATTTATTATGCGAAAGTTTTTCGAAATTTTTGTATGAAAGTTTTATTTTTATTTCCAAAACGCTTCATAATTATTTGTTGATACTGAGCGCGGTTGAATGCGGTGAATATATTTACCGGGCGTAAATAGTTAACGAGATATCTAAAAAATATCACTTTTAAAAAAGTATTTCGCGAATTTCCAATTTTTGCGGATCGTGGAAACACTACCGTACATCCACGTCAAAATAGATGTCAGTTTGGATTTTTATGGTATCAAATTAGTATATACAAAAAAAAAAGCACAATCTATTTTCTGAAAATTGTTTGAAACTTTTATATATAATGTATAGAACTTTTTGTTGAACAGTTACGAAAAAAAATATTAAAATATAAATGCTTGGTTTTCATATTTTCTTCTGAAACCACAATTAAATAGGCAAATTAGGATGTTTATAAACAATTAAGCTTTTTCTAAAAGCTACGTAACACGTAGGGATGTCATACTAATTAAATTAAAAAAGAACTATCTTAGTAAACAAACAGTAATTTTTAATGATGGTTGAAAAATAATTACCAATATTAAAATCTATTTTTATATTTAGTTATATTTTTCATCAATTAATAATTGTTATTTGTATATTTAATTCACTGCGTAAAATATTAAAATTGATTTTGTTAAAAACATCCGCTGTAGCATCAATTACAAAGGAAACGACGGATCACCCGGGTCTCGTTCGCCACCCGACTGAGCCAACTGAGCCAAAAGTGTCACTTCTATTAAATAGCCAGGGATCCAAGTGATCCAACTGACCTGGATCCGGCTCACTGACCCGGATCTTTTAACTGATCCAGATCCATTGACCCGGCTCTTTTAAAAGAGCCAGATTGCCCACCGCTAACGTCGACGTTTTAAAAATACAAGTACTAGTTATTTTAAAACACACCTATAATAAACAAACAGGAAATTCTCAACCTAAGACTCAAGCTATCATAAAAATATAAGGAAATTTATATATTAAATATTAGTATTTAGATATTAAAAAAACTGGTTTTTATCGGCAAACACCGAAAGGTGCCGCAAGTCGAAAGGCCTTGCAATTATTACTTCGGCTAGCTGATAAAAAAACAGTCAATAGGGGAGATCATATTTATTATAGTCTGTAAAAGAGGTATTCTTTAACAGCACTTTGTTGTTTTATTTCATTTCGCAACAAAGATAGATATATCAACGAGGCAAGAAATACATGCCATGTGCAATATTTTGAATTTTCTATCAAAGGAATGTAAAATTCCTAAAATTATTTGCTTGGGATGCACAACGTTGCGTCACTGTTAAGCGTTTTCTGAAATATTTGAATTTTTCCGTTAAAAGTGAAACTACTTATTTGCATAGTATTTGATAGATTTTATGTAATGTTTGTACATAAATATGTTATAAAATTAAATATTGAACGTGGTAATTTATTTATATGGCCTATTTTGGAAAAAATTAAAAAATAATCGGATTCCGACATTGATGCGTCATCTACAGAGTGGCGCTTGAGGTTTGAGTTCGAAAAATGAACACGAGAAATTTTATAGCGTGGATTTGCACTCTTAATTGATATTCTTATTGGTCTTCCTACCATGGAAGGCCAGTTCTAACCACTATTTAAAATATAAATAATACTGTCGCCTATTCAGAATTAAAAATAAAAATTCCTTAAAATTGCCTAATTCTAAGTTCAATAGACTCCCAAGTGAACGTAAAAGTACTTAATTCGAATGAAATACAACAATATTCATCATCCTATTCAGGTATATTAGTAACACCGGATTAGCTAATAATATCATTCAGATCCAATGCATGTCCTAAGGCTGTTGAACCATTACAGGTTAGAAGTTCGCACAGAAGGCAGACCCCGAGGGACACAATACTAAGAGCAATCACACAATTACCAGAAACTGCATTATTGTTAATGCAACACATGAAAAGGAAATTTGATTCTAATTGGTTTGTTGAAAGTTGTGAACTGATTAGGGGACAAGTTATTCAACAATTTGGTGAATTCTTCGAAATCCCTTTTGAGATACGATTTGTTTTATGAAAATGTTGATTTATTTTACGTTTTGCCCTGTAGCTTTATTACTTTATATCAAATGACGTTTCTCTTAGTTCAAGAATTTGCTAAGTAAATGCCCCTATTGTACATGTGCACACACCACATTTTAAAATTTCAAAAAGAAATATTTTTAATGCGAACATATCTAGTCCAAAATATGATGGATAACGGAAAACCAAAGCAAACTTTTAGAACTGTAACTAATTTTTAATATCCTAGTACCTTAAGTTTGAAACAGTGAGAATTTTTTTGAAAAGTCTGTTAAAGTTATGAATTACCACACTAATGAAATTTGTAATGTATACAGTGCATTTAACGTACTAAACCATAGAACAAAATTTAAATCCAAATGGCATTGTGCTAAAGTTATAAAAAAAATTAGAACTACGTCACAAACGGCTCAAGTATAGATAGAAAAACTGTATATATTTGGAACGAAAAAAAATTTGCAATTAATTATTATACATTATTCAATTAATTAATATTCATATATGCGCTCTGAATTAGATTTTAAAGGAATAAAGGTTCATTTTACTATTTAATTTTTTGTTGCATTTTGACTGTATTTAATAAATTAGATACATTTCAGACAAATTTGTATAAAAATTGAAGAAGTCAATTCTTTTTCGCTGTGACTCGGGGGCAGGACCCAGGACCTCTTGCATTCTAGATGAACGCTCTACCTACTGAGCCACGAAGACCATGAGCTCACCGACCAACTAGGATAATTTAACTTATTCAATTGTATGTTAGTGGGTTATTACGGTATTTCAGCCTTCGGCTGGGCCACGAAAACCATGAGCTCAACAACCAGCTATGACAATTTAACGTATTCAATTTTATGTTCGTGAATTATTATAGCTTTCGGCGTCTACAAACCAAGGTGGGTGTTAAATAATCATTAATGTGTTCCTTAGATCTTAATGACTAATAATTCTGAATCCGTTTCTTTCCTCCTTTACACTCTTCTCGGTTTGTAGGTGCCGAAGGCTGCAGTAGCCTCCTAATCTTTTAATATAAAATAGATAAGTTTAATTGTCACAGAGCAAGAATAAAATAAAGAATTTTTTTATGGTACAGTTTAATGTGAATTCACTGAGAGGGGCCAGCCACACATTTGTAAATTCGGTCAGAAAAGCTCACAATTTAAGGTCAACATCTCACGTCTCTACGGAGGTAGCCCTTTCTAGCTACCATGATATCCGAACCCAGAAGAATTACTCAAAAAGGGATATTAGATTGTTTATGATTTTTGTCAAAGTTTCTTACATCTTTCAATTTGGTTATACTGCTACTTGATGAAGTCTATTAAGACAGAAATACGTGCCTAGTGGTTACCATACTTCATTTTTGACGCAATACCAACAATTTATTACCCTTTCTTTTTAAATTCATGTCCACAATCATCCCTCTTTTTGACTGATCCTTCTGGGCATGGATGGCACCGTAGATGGTAAAGGCTACCTCTGTAGAGACGTTAGATGTTGATCCTAAATTTTGGGCCAATCTATGCGAATTTACATGTAAGTGATTGGCCTCTCTCAGTGAACCTACGTTTATTATTTTATGATTTTTCTACAAGTTTCTTACATCTTTCAACTTGGTTGTATTGCTACTTGAGGACGGCTAATAAGACAGAAGCACGTGTCTAGTGGTTACCATACTTCATTTTTTGCATAATGCCTACAATTTATTTTCCTTTCTTTTTAAGAATTCATCCACACAATTATGTCTTTTGGCTATATATATATATATATATATATATATATATATATATATATATATATATATATATATATAGAAACAGAAATTTCAATTTCTGTGTGGTTCATGTCGTAAAAAGTTATACAAAACGAAAGAACTAAGGTAAGGATTACTCCTTCACCATTTTGTCGAGAATCGACCAAAACATGATGCTATATATATATATATATATATATATATATATATATATATATATATATATATATATATATATATATATATATATATATATATATATATATATATATATATATATAGATATACGTATTCTTTCATTTTAATAACGTTTCGGCTATAACTTGAGCCTTTATCAAATCCTACAAATATTATAAAGATTAAAATGGGTTTTAAAAATCAAATACTAAAACAAAAACTTATAGTAGGAAATTTAGAGAAGATATATATATATATATATATATATATATATATGTTATATCACTCGACTTAAAATTCACTTTTTAAAAAATATTTTTATTTACAAAATCAAAAATTAAACTAACAGTATAGAAGCTTAAAAACGAATCATGATTTTATTTACAGTTTACACTATTTATATGAAAGACGAATGCTGCGTCAGTTGGAACTTGCTTGCTGGACAGATTCTGCTGACGAGGCGTCTCGGTACTCGCCGTCTCCTTGAGATAACCGACATCTGATACTGTGGGAACCAAGGGCATCGTACTTGAAGGTGACATTACTCGTGAGAAAGGATATAACAACTCCCCCATTAAGATGAAAGTTGACGCGTGGTGACAACTTTCAGGTCCTCTGCTTATTGAGGTTGAGTTCAATCTCTTCACTTTCTTCAATCGGGTCGCCAAGGCGGATGCTCGGTCTCCTTCTGGGAATTATTCTTCTCCATTGTATAACGTTAGATCCTCTTTTAGGTGGAGAGGGTGGATTGTCATCGTTGCTAGTGGCTACTTCAATCTTGATGTTACGTGTTCGTCTTCGACATTTGCAAAAGATGTATAAGGCAATCATTGCGATAATGAGTGTTATTGTAAGGATCGTGAACCAACTTATGTGTTTTTTCACGAACGGTTGATTTACCAATTGATCCAGCTGATCGGCATACTGATTTAGCTTGTGCTGGGCTATGTTCAGGTCCTCTACATCTTATTAATATTTTGTTTAGCTTCAGAGGCTTCAAATCTGGAAAGTGAATATTCTCTGGCATATGGTTACAGCAGTCAAAAGGGATGTTGAATGGGTGGTAATTGTAGGATACATTGTCGTAAACATCAACTGATTTCTGGGCACGAACTCTTGTATTACCGACGAAGGCACTACACTCGGGTTGAAGTTTCATCAAAGTATTTGTGTTGATGATCTGAGTCTCTATATCTCTGGATCCACATTTTATTGTGACGGGCAGAGGGTCTGCAGCTATCAACCATAAATTCTGACTAATTTCTTGAATGTTATAGTCTTTGGCAAGAATGACTAAAACTTGGCATGTTCTGGGTAGATGATCAAGTCTCTTCAGAAGCTGAGCCTCGCAGACTGCATCAGTATCAATTGGGTATGGCAGGATGTTGGAAGAGATGAACATACGGTTGCCTAGTGGTTTGCAGGACTTCATATTGCGGATGGTTGTATAAAGTAAAGAATCATCATTTCGCGCAATTAGTTTATTAGTTATTGACAAAATGTGATGAAGGCCTGTTCGATTATCCAGAATCGGTATAGGATATAAGTGATAGAGAGTATATTTTTCAGGTTCGACTAAAGGTATTTCTAGTACAAAAATTATTCTAGTATCTAATTGATATGCCTTTAATTCTATTATGTCGAGATATTGAGCTACGCTTGAATAATATATTGGCAAGGGAAGATTATTCTTCTGTAATGACTGCGATATATGCTTTAATGAGTCTACTAAATCATATGGAGTGATGATTGAACTGTGCAAAATTTTTAAACGTGCAAATGTAACAGCGTTTATTGCATCGTTCAAAGTATTTTCGATAAATGAATAGCTTTCCGTTAGTGATTCGCACAAGTCTAGGATATCGAGTTGTGATTGATAAAATTTGAGATGATCGGAAATATCCATAATTGATTCGCGAATTTCTTTAATATCATTATTAAAGGTTTCCTCGTCAATTTGAAGTTTTTGAATGGTTTCGTTAAAGCTTTTGATAACAGAGGTAGTTACATATATTTGATTTTTCAAAAGATTTTCTATTTGGTATTCATCGTGGGTTAACTTTTGGATGCACTCGTTGAAATATTCACCATCGGAGGCGTCAAGATTACCAGTTATTGATTTCCAAATGGTTCCAATAACATTAAGAATACCACGTTTTTCTCTAAAAATGTACTTTTTAGTGTCGGCCATTATTTCAGTGTACTTTTGGTTAACGGCGATTGATATTTGTTTAAGGAGACTAACATGAGTTTGAACTTGCGGCTTAAAGGCTTTCATTCGCGGTACGTCTTCGTCTATAGTGTTTAATAAGCTTTCTAATATTTTGTCATCATTACTAATTGTTTCTTTAATTGGTCCGAGGTCTTTGTAAACAAGGAGGGTCCATTTATCATTTGAGATTTTTACGGTCGCTTCTTCATGAAAGAAAATTCCTAAGGTGTTGTTTATTGGTGTTAGAGTGTATTGGGACTGAGTGGCTGTTGAAAGTGCCAAGAACCTAGAAGAGAAAAATTACTCATAGTATGGTTTTAGTCTGTCAAAATTTATTTTAGATTTTTGTTTAGATTCGGGGTTTATCAGAATTGCTGAATTTTGTAAAATTTCGATTATTTCGAATGGACCGTTAAATTTATTTTGGCTCTTGTACTTGATTTGTGATTCTTTAATGTATACCTTATCTCCTACATTATATTCATAGGGGTGAGCAGAAACATTTTGGTCGAAGCGCTCTTTGGCTTTTTCTTTTTGTTGACATGTTCTGGCTCGGGCTGTTTTATAAAGGTATTGCATGTGATTGTTTAGATCTTGCATATATTTGGAAAACGTTTTTCATTATATAGGATTTCGGGTGGTCTAGATGAGGTGTGTCCAAAAATAAGTTCGTAAGGCGTAAAACCGTGTGTTTTGTTTTTGGTGTTGTTATAACATATAGTTGCATAAGGAAGGACGTTAAACGGGTGTTCGTCAGGGTTTTCAGTTTGATTAACTCGTATCATTTCACTAAGTGTCGCGTGAAATCTCTCAACAGAGCCGTTTGATTGAGGGTGTCCTACGCTAGAGAAAGTTAGTTTGATATCGTAAAGCTCACAGAGGTCATTCATTAAGGTGATTTTGAATTCTCGGCCATAATCACAATGTATACGTAACTGAGTTCCGTAATGTTGAAAAAAATACAAGAAGTGTATTAACAACAGATTTTGCTGTCTTATGCTCTATAGGGTAAGCTTGTGTAAATTTTGTTAGTTCGTCACGTACTGTTAGGGCGTAATTTTGAGTTGGGTATTCAAATAAGTATATGTTTATTCTTTCAAAAGGTGTTTTGGGCGTTTCTGTTACGACTAGGGGATTGCTTAGATTTTGACGACAGATTTTTACTTTTTATTTAATAAAGTTTTCTACGGCTTTTATTATGCCTGGCCAATTGTATTTTTCTTTTATGCGTCTTAACGTCTCGTTAATTCCGCGATGTAAGTTGGTTTTTCCGCGATGGTAATGATTTAAGATCTGAGGTATTTCGTCTTCATTAGGGGTTGTTGTGATATTTTGGCAGATACTTAATTTTATATTTTTGTCTGCAAAAATATTCGAAAATATTTCAAGGATAGGAAGTTCGAGTGTGTTTTCAACGAAATAGGTACAAGAGATGTCAAGTTCGTCTTGACCGGTATAGAGAATGTAAAAGAGAAGTTGTGTGACAGTTTCTGGGTTAAACGGGAGAGGAATAATGAAATATTTACGATTTTTTGTTGATTTACTGGAGAAAATATTTATTTGTTTTGGATTAAATTCCATGTTTTCCTCGAAAATATCGTCAAGAATCTTATGATGTAGTTCTTCTAATTTATTTTGTCGAAAGAATGTTATAATATTTTTGTATGACTTATCCAACAGCTGGTCGTTGGTTGTTTCAATTTTAGAATAATCGATCAGGGATCTGGTTTCGTAAAGGCTTACGAATTTATTGTATTCTTCGGCTATTACATCGTCGTCATAGGTTTTAGGTTCTTCGATAGGTTCTTCGGAATCTGTCTCATTTGATGAAAAAACAGATATTTTTGTTTGAAGCTTTGCGCATTCTCGGAAATGATTTACTTTTATTCGAGATAAAGCATTAGCGTTTTTATTAATTTTTCCCGGTTTATAAATTATTTTGTACTGATATTCTCCTAGTTTTAGCCGCCATCGTGCTAACCTACTACCTGGGTCTTTAATAGAAAGTAACCAAGTAAGGGGGACGATGATCTGTGACTAGAATGAACTTTCTCCCAAATAAATATGGACGAAAATATTTCACGGCCCATACAATTGCAAGTAGTTCTCTCTCTATTGTCGAGTAATTGGTTTCGGCTTTACATAATGTTCTTGAGGCATAACCAATGGGTAAGTCTTTGCCAATGGGACCTTGGGAAAATACAGCGCCTATCGCAAATGCGCTTGCATCCGTTGTTAGTAGGAAAGGCTCATCGAAATTTGGATAGATGAGAATTGGGTCACAAGTCAGTAATTGTTTTAGTTCGTCGAAAGCTTGACGACAATCTGAGTCGAAATCAAATTTGATATCTTTTTTCAACAATCTGGTAAGGGGCTTTGATATTTTCGCAAAGTTTGGAATAAACCTACGATAATAACCAGCTAAACCTAGAAAGGATTTTATGTCTTTTGAATTTTTTGGTTCTGGAAATTTCTGTATACAATCGATTTTAGTGGGATTAGGTTTAACTCCGTCCTGAGTGATTAGATGACCAAGGTATGCTACCTCTTTTCTCAGGAACTCACATTTGTCAGGCTGTATTTTGAGGTTTGCTTTTCGAAGACGTTTAAAAACTTCGCGTAAGCGTGTGATATGGTCATGGATTGTGGGTGAATACACAATGATGTCGTCCATATAGACGAGACAACGTTCATTGAGAATGCCTAGGAGGATGTTGTCCATTACTCTCTGGAAAGTTGACGGGGCGTTTTTAAGACCAAAGGGCATTCTTATAAATTCGTAGTGTCCGTTCTCGACAGAGAAAGCAGTTTTTGGCATATCTTTAGGATCTATCTCGATCTGGTGAAATCCTGAAGCTAGATCTAGGGTTGTAAAATACTGGCACTTGCCTAGCTGATCCAAAAGATCGGAAATATTGGGAAGCGGGTACTTATCATCTACCGTGGATTCATTCAATTTACGATAATCTATGACTACTCTCCATTTTTGTTTGCCTGAGGAATCAAATTTCTTGGGGACGACCCAAACTGGAGATGACCAAGGTGAAATAGAGGGTTTTATGATTCCTTGTTCTAACATTTTATTAACTTGAGTGTTTACCTCTTCTTTGTGAATATGGGGATACCTGTATGATTTGGTAAAAACAGGCTTTGCACCATTGGTGTCAATTTGGTGTTTAATTTCGTTGATAAAGGTAAGATTGTCACCTTCGAGGTAAAATATATCCTCAAAATCTACGCAAAGATTGGTAATTATTTCTTTTTCTTCTTCGTTAAGATAATAATGTTGGGAATGCGGTTAGGAGATAGTTGTTTATCAGATAAATTGTAATTGAGTAGCGAATGAGAAGAAAAAGGTTCGATTTCGATATCTGAAACATTAATGGTTTTTGGGATGGCGTTTGCATTAACCACAGAAGTTAGAAATTCGCCTTTCTCATTGACATGGACAATTGCGTTTAGGATATGAACTTTTTCGATTTCTTGCCTAGATAGGATAGCATCGGTGTTGACTAAATAACAACGTAATTTAAAAATTTGTTCGGTCCTACCTTCAATCTTAATTTCGTTAGAGTAGTTTACGTTAGTTATTTTATTTTTTTGTTCGAGGTTTTCTTCTGCTTTAAACAGTGGTAAAGTTTTAAAATTTGTAACAAGTTGTTTATTTTTTAAGTAGATGGTGCATTCATAGTGTTCTAGAAAGTCGAGTCCTAGAATACCATCGAAATCAATATCTAAATCGTATATGTAAACTTTATGTGGGTTTCCGGCTTGAAAAGGAACTAGGGTTGATTCGGTGATAAGAAGTTTTTGGTCTGTGATGCCTTGAATCGTAACGTTTTCGGGAAAACGTTGGGGAAATTGTTTCACTGTGTTTTCTTTAAATATCGTAATTCCTGGTCCGGAATCTATAAGTAGTTTAAAAGTGTTAGATGTGTCTTTTATGTAATATAAATTTTTCGGGTTAACAGCAAGAAGGGGATTTAAAGAAAATGTTGTTCTGGGAAATTCAATGACGGGTTCATGTGGTCCAAATTCAGGGTTTGTATTTGATTTTGGATTTCCGTCACGGCATTGGTATTTGAAATTGTTTGAATAGGAGGATGGTTTTGATTCGAAGTGAGAAGAAAATCCTGATATTCATCGTAATTCGTTTTATCTTGTTGATCAATATTTTCAACATTTTGATATTCGTAATCGGGGTTATCTTCATACATTCCTGCGTATTGGTTACAATACTCGTCATATTGGGGTTCGGAATAGTTATTGTTGGAATATTGGTCATTGTCGAAATTGACAACATGAGCACGATGCTGGGGATTATTTTGTATTACTGAAGGACGTTGGAAATTGTTAAATGGTGTTTGACGTTGGAAATTGTTTTGGTTTGATTGGTTATTGGGTGTGTACTGCGGTCTTGGCTGACCGTTGTTTGGTCTATTCGACTGAAAGGAGGTGCTTGAAAATAATTTGATTGTTGATTGGTATTAGGCCTTTGGAAATTGCCAAAATTCTGGGAAGTATAACCATTAGGACGTAGTTGCGATCTACATTCATTTGCTAAGTGACCATTGCGACCACAGCTATGACATTTAAGAGATTGTACATTAGGTCTTTTATTAGTTTGAATAATAGGTCTAGCAGGCGGATTGGGTCTAGAAGATTTTTGGGATTCGAAATATGATAGTTGGAGCTCGCGTCTGATGCGAATTTGTGCTTCCAAAAGATTAGGTGGATTTCCTGCACGTATTATATTATATTCGGGGTTCCAGGCCAGTAAGTAGGCTATTTAGAGACATGGATTCGATTAATGTTATTTGGGCTGCCTTTTGACTGGGTGCGAGTATGGATTTTTGTATGTTGGCATGCATTTTGGCATTTAGGACTTGAAGTCTGTTAAGGAAAGTCAAAGGAGATTCGTTTGGTATTTGTCTCATTCTTTGTAAATTCTGAATAAGAGAAGATAGATCTCGCGTATCTCCGAAGTGAGAATTAAGTAATTGCTTTATCTCTAGAAAAGAAAGTGGATTTCGGGAGCTTTTCAGCTGCGCTGCTCTCCCTCGCAACCTATTTTTTATGTGAATCACTAAAAGATCTTTTTGGTTACCCGTAGGCATATCATATGCACATTCGCAGGCATTTAGGAAGGTTTGTAAAAATATTTGATCACCTTCGAATTCGGGGATAATAGAAAAAATCTCGGAAAGTTTATAAGGTTCGATTACTGCTACCGCTGCTCCTGCAGTTATTCTTTCATTTTCCGTCATATTTGCTCAATATATCAACACAATAAACACTAGCACAATATAATATAAAAAGGATATAAAACACAGAATATTTTACGAAATTTTATGTTGATAGACCAACGTAAAATAAACAGTTCTTATTAACTAGTTAGTGTAATTAAATTAAAACTGTGTATTATTTCTTGTTATAATAAAAATACAAATGTAATCTGGAGATCAGTTAGCAGAATAACTGGTCAAAATAATTCCAAAAAAATATTTTAAAATTAATCAATTAACAGAATAACTGATTATACACAAATTATACGTTGTTCGACTTACAAATACAGAAATCAATTAGCAGAATAATTGATTAGTTTATCGGAAAATCAATAAACAGAATAATTGATTATTTTACTAATTAATAAAATGTAAGCTCGATTTTGAAAAGTCGAACAGGTATTTAATTAAATACTATTTTTTAAAATAAACGTGATGATTCGTTACTTACAAACAGAGTAGAAACATCGCTCGTCGTGTTCTTAGCAGTTAGTTCTACCAGGGGCTTCACAATGTGTTCCTTCCGTAGATGCGTGTTCTGCCAAGTTGATGACGTCACAATGCACAAAATGGGGCTTCTTTGTTCTTCTGGATAAAGGATTGGGATCCACCGTTGCCAGTTAGAGTTCTCTTGTTCTGCCAACGTTGCCAGATCCTACCACAACTGCGCCAATTTGTTATATCACTCGACTTAAAATTCACTTTTAAAAAAAATATTTTTATTTACAAAATCAAAAATTAAACTAACAGTATAGAAGCTTAAAAACGAATCATGATTTTATTTACAGTTTACACTATTTATATGAAAGACGAATGCTGCGTCAGTGGGAACTTGCTTGCTGGGCAGATTCTGCTGACGAGGCGTCTCGGTACTCGCCGTCTCCTTGAGATAACCGACATCTGATACTGTGGGAACCAAGGGCATCGTACTTGAAGGTGACATTGCTCGTGAGAAAGGATATAACATATATATATATATATATATATATATATATATATATATATATATATATATATATATATATATATTAAAGAGAAGGGTAGTCTTGACCGACTAGTTGAACAACAAGTAACCTAATTACTGGGGTATCGGTCCTAATTTAGGGCTAGATTTAAATTGCTTTTAAGCTACGCCAAGCTTTCGGTAATGATTATTATATATATATATATATATATATATATATATATATATATATATATATATATATATATATATATATATATATATATATATATATATATATATATATATATATATATATATATATATATATATATATATATATATATATATATATATATTGTTGAACCTTTTTTATTTATTTTTTTGAAAATAAAATTCTGAGGAGTTCATACCAGGAAATAAAAACTATTTTTTTGTATTAAATCATACGTGTACAGAGCATAATGTCCCCCTCAATCTTGCTTTTGTGGACTTCTAAAAAGCATTTGACTCTCTCGAAATATGAGCGATCCTTCAGGCCATGAATGATGCTAGGATTGACTCTAGATACTCCAATCTTATCAAGAAAATTTACAAGAACGCTACACTAAAAGTCAGGATCGACGATGAAACCATTAGCGATAAGATTCCTATCCAAAGAGGCGTCAGACAAGGGGATACTATTTTTTCGAAACTTTTCACTTCGGCAGTAAACATTGATTGAACTTTGGTAAGTCACTTTCGTTTTGCAGATGACATAGTGTTCATTAGTAGCAACGCTGCACAATTAACCACAATGTTGGAAGAACTACCTACATCAAACAACGAGTGAAGTAGGATTAAAAATGACTCTGTCAAAAACAAAGGTGATGAGTGAAGATCAAATTCAAAGCATCGACAACCATACTCTGGAAAATGTTATGGAGTATGTCTGTCTTGGTCATAGAATAAAGATTGGAGAGGAGAACCACACCTCAAAAATAGCAAGGAGGGTAGGACTTGGTTGGGCTGCTTTCGGAAGATTGGGACATATATCCCAGAGACAAAAATCCTCCTGAACCTCAAACAGAAAGTATACGAATCATGCATTCTACCTGTGAAAACATATGGCCTATACACAATGACTCTCACACAAAAAAGTGCTAACAGGTTAAGAACAACTCAAAGAGGTATGGAAAGGGTCATGCTCGGAATAAGTTTGAGGGACATGAAAATACGAAGAAGAACGAAAGTGACAGACGTTGTGAAACGCGTAGCACAATTGAAGTGGAGATGGGCTGGGCATGTAACAAGACAGGACCTTTCAAAATAGACGAAAAGACTACTTCAATGGCGTCCTAGGCAGACGAAAAGAAATATTGGAAGACCTCCTAGAAGACGGCACGATGACTTAAGGGAAACAGCTGGAAAAAAACTGGATGCGAATAGCTGAGGATAGAGAAACATGGAAGAATTTGGAAGAGGCCTACATTTAGAAGTTAATAGAAAATGGTTGAGAAAGAAATCATACAATTTGGCTATTAATTAGCCTTTTTCAATTATCTTGGGTAAAATTACGGCAGAAAACATTTCACATCAAAATGCAGAAAAACGAATAACATTAACTAGATAAACAAAACATCATATATGTACATGTAGGTTAAAATGTATTTATTGTTTAGTTTAAATTTTTATTTGTATGGATTCGGACGATTAAAAAATTTTGTTTTTCAAACACAACTAACAACACGGGAAAATGTAATTGAAATAGTTAGCCATGTAATTGGAGCAATTCCTAAGGCAAAGATAGAAGTTTCTATACAATCAATCCGGAGCATACTAATGTCATATTCATAGAAAATAACGGAAACAATTTGAACATTTGGAAAGGCATTACAAATGCAATAATAAAAAAGTTTCATACTCCTATTAATAGAATTACAAATAATATTTAGGTTTTGCTTGTTTTCTATGCTGATATAGACCGTTATGTAATAGAATATTGCAATTATTCTCAACCTTGTTGGTGAGTAGTGTTAAACTACGTCTTCACTTTACAAATACACAAAACCTAAAGAGGTGAAATCCAGGGCCCAACATTCCAACAAAATTTTTCAGCTATTCCTATGTCTTTTAGCTCATCGCATTGATTGTCCCACAAATTTGATCATATTTTATATTTCGTTAAGGCGAAAATAAAGCAAGCAAGTAAATAGAGTGAAGTTAAATAGGTTTATTTAAAAAAATACCCAGGCAAAAAACTCTTAATAGGAATATTAGTTTAGTATAGGTACTAGCTATTGTTTTGGCTGTGATTCACATGGCATTCTTCAAGCTAAAATTAAAATAATTTATTGGCTGTAGAGGGCACATTCTCTAATCATTATTATCAGTCTATCTACACGTATATCATTAAAACTGGCACTTCTTAATATAAGTATCCAGATTCTAATACATTTCCATCAATAATTCTCCATACTAAACATTGACTTTTTAATACCTAATTGTAGTTACCCTAATATTGTTAATTTATAATTTAGTTATAGATTTTAGGAATTTTTTATAGCATCTTGTTAAAATTGTCCATATAAGATGTAAATTGGCAAGTTTTGCTTACATTAATATTGTTACTGTTCATAATTTAATTTTTTTCGTATTTGGGGCTAAAGTAATCTAAAAAATACGTGTCCTGAAAAAACTACTTATTACATTAATTTCGAATTGTGTGTAAGTATTAAATGTAACATAGAGATAAACCAAGAAAGTTGTAGTACGAATTCAAGATAGGAGAACAAAATAATGGCCAAATAAAAAGTTTAAAAAACGAGTATAAATAAGTTTTATTATTTAATTAACTTCAAATTGTGCACAACAAAATGTGATATACCTCTAAATTCGGACACACGACTAGCCAAAGTCTGTGCGCCCACCAGGATTCGAAGTTGGGCGTGTGGGGACCATAGACAGGCATAGATGGGGAGGCCGACAAGGGCAGCACTTAGGCTCACTGGGGCCCATTGTGCTATCCCCCAAGTAGGCGTGTCAGGCCAAGAGCCCACTCCAGCAAAGCACTCTGGCGTTGACTGGGGACCATACTCAGATGTCTGATATGTAATTGACTATCTGACCCCAGTAAACAAATTAGAACTTAGTCGAGTATAGTTAGATATGTCAAATGCATTTAATAAAATAGGGTATGTTCAAATATTTTTAAGAAATTGGCAATACGTACGTTATAGAGAATATAGAGCAAAATGCTAGAGGTAATTTGGAAATGAAATATTTATAATTTTTTTACATGGGCTTTTTTGTTGTTTGTTGCCCGAAAGAGGATATATGTTGATTAAATCTTGAATCACTTTTTTGTAACACAATCATTTTACTTAATATTTGTTTTGTTTAACCAATGTATTTTTTACTACAATTATAAAAAGGAGTAGAATGATCGCAATTATACTGATTGAAAACATGATATTTATCTTTTAATTTACTATAGAAAGGAAATACCAATTGTATTCAATCTTAGGACCCAAATTTTGAAAACAGAGAATTAAACCTTAAAAACAAGTTATTATAAGGATTTTATTTCTTTCATATAATTATTGTTGGTTAGGATATTATTATTTTTAGTGCTTATAGCTTTTAAAAAAAATACCGGGTATAAGTTATCTATCTAGATCTGTTCAAAAATTTAAAATTAATTTTCATTGTAATTATGTTCATAATGTATTAAATTCCATCTTTTTGTAATAGTATTTTTTAATAAATTTAATAGTTATTTACTAAATAGTGAAATAGCACCTGAGCTTATAAATATATAACGTTCAGGAATATTGTTAATATTAATAAAAAACGCAAAACAAAAGAGTCTTTAGTAAAGTACGTATTATCATTATTGTATGATTTACTTAAAATATCTTAGAAAAGTCAGTAGAGTTACCGCTAGGAAAATCGGTCTAAGATTAGTAGTAGTAAATTAGGTTTATGAATTTTAGGAAGATAGTAAAATTTGGACAACTTCAGTTATACATTTCTTATTTAGTACTTTCTTCAATAGTAGTTATAATGTTCAAATTTTTATAATCTTACAAAAATTTAATAGTAATATCACCACCATGCCGAATGTTCTTGAGGAGACTATCACTGCATTAGATATTAAAAAATAACATACCTAAATATACTCGACTACTCTAGGTACTTGACAATAGAAACCATGAACTATTATGTTAAAAATGAAAATACTATAGCCATGTTTCAAGACTAATTTGTTATTATTTATCATGTAGAGCACAGGCGAATGCGATATGGCAAGATGTAACAATTATGAGCTTTAACCTCAGAGAATACCACAAAGAGGAATTTTTATTATTATTAAAGGTTTAGCAACGATGGGCTAAAAACGATAAATTAAAAAAAATTTTATCATATGTTCATGTTCCCTTTCTTGATATTTTTAACCAATATCGAATTCAAAAACCTCAGTCTATTAAAGGTCTCGGCTGGCTCAAAATGGTAAACAGAAGATAATAACAGTTTGCTTGTTTGTAACACAAAGTAGTAAGTGTGAGACAAACAAAATGTTTACGTGAGACGCTAAAGGTGGAAAGGGGTGACCAACACATCATAAATATTGGGATCGTCTTATTGTAATAAAGCACAGGACAGCCATTTTTACTAAACGATTCACTTATCAGGCCGTAAAACTTCATAACGATACACACATGACACTTAATGGCCTTTCAGAAACGTAAAAGTAAACCTAAACTTTCGTTATTGGAACCCCAATGAACGTCATAAGGTAATAAATTATATTGTATATAGTAATATTTAATATAAAATAAATATTTAGCAAAATATCAGTTTACATAAACACAGATCTCTATTTGTTTCCTATCATTTATTTGATTCAATTTGTTCATGTTCATTTTATTTAATTAAATGTCGGTCTGTCTGTTCGAGGCATAGCTAAAAAAATTTTTACCCAATTCAAATTTTAGTCAAAAATTAGTTTAATTAATTATAATTATTTATTATTAAAGAACTACTTATCCAATATACCTGAAATTTTGCACAAAAATCAAGTGTTATGTAGGAATGGACTGGTCAAATTATGGTACGAATCGAAGATCAAAATACAAGAGTTCTAACCTCACTACACCACAACTTGTTACATTCTGGACGCGCTTTTCGCTACCCAAGTTAGCATCATCAGCAGATGATATAAACTGAAAAAAAACCAAGATGGCAAAACAAAATGGCGGCAAAATTTTATGAAAAAATTAAGTATGATATAGATATGAACTGATAAAATTGTGGTACGAATTCAGGATGGTGAAACAAAATTGGAGCCAAATAAAATGTTTGTTATCGAGAAAAAGTCACCCTTCCAGGATTCTATAGGTCTTCACGTTTTAGTGTCCCTAGTCGCCAAAAAAAATGTTTTCTGAATTCTGTGATTCTGTCTGTTTGTTTCATCAGTTCGCGCCATAGCTAAAAAACTACTTACCGGATTGGCTTCAAATTTCAGTCAAAATCTAGGGGTCATATGGGGATAAGATGACATTATGATAAAAATCGAATTTGGAGAAACACAATGGCGGCCTAGGAAATGTTAAAAAAAAGATTATTAAAAAACGAATTATCCAATTTATCTCAAAATATTACACTAAAATCAAGTATTACATTAAAATGAACTAGTAACATTTTGGTATGAATTTAAGGTGGCAAAACAAAATAACGGCCTGATAAAATATTGTAACGGAATAGACTATGGCAATGGAATAAAGTATATAAATTCTTAATTTATTTTAAAATGGTATTTTTCCTAAAGCGATAATCGGTTTCTCATGACAAATGTTAAACATGAGTATTTCAAAGAAATCGTTAAAGTAAAGCTATCTAAAATTAGTTTTGAGAGTTTTTAAGCAAAATGATAAACGCTATCTTCTAGGTTGTGCAGACCCATATAAACTATTTAAGATAAACCTGTCAAGTTGCACTCTACTAAACATCCCTTTAAAATTTATAGTTATCATATAGTCCTTTTCGTGGGAAGATTTCCTTGTCAACTTTCATTTAACTTAAAACCAGTAATAATTGACACATTTCATTTGGTTCGATTCAATAATAATAAATTGTCAATTTGCTATGTTAAAAATACAATAGATAGAAGGCGCTTCAAAAATTCCATGTTTTTTTTTGAAAAGCATTGTTTCCCTTCAGAAAAGATTGTCTGAGAGGGTTTTTCTTTGCATTTCTTTTTTTTTTTTCGCTATGGTCTTTTTGATAGAAAACGCTGATAAGTTAGTTCAAGTTTTAGACGTTTATATAGAAGATGCTCTTATATTATTTAGATGGAAATTTAATTATATTTCAAATTCATACAATTCTTACATAAAGTAGAACTCTAGGCGACACGTACAAAGTATTTATTAATTAAGGAATCAGGATGCATCTATGACAACTTTTCGCGTTCCAGCCAATAAGGGGGTTTTAAGGGGGGCAGTTCTTGTCAAATTAGGTTTTCTGATTTCTAAATCAAGATTGAAGTCTGTGTCAAAGTTCTCACGTTGTCAGAGTTGAGGTTTTATCAAATATATTTTATTTTGATTATTTATTTGGAGAGTAATTTTTACATATTTTCAGGAGTTAAATTTATGGTTTATTTAAAGATTTCTATTTTCTTTACTTTTGCACTAAGTTTGGGGATTTTAAATAAATTCCGTCATTAATCTTCTGTTTTGTTAAGTATTATTTTTGTACATGCAAGAATTAAGTGTAATATAGAAACAAACCGGTAAAAATAATGGTTCCCATTCAAGATGGCGGAATCAAATGGTTTCCAAGTAAACAGTTTGAAATGTGAACGAAAAATACTCTTATTCAATTGACTTCAGTTTTTGCGGAAAAATTAGATAAGATATAGGGATAGAGTAGTAAAATTTTGGTACGAATTTAACATAACGGATCAAAATGGCTATTTAATAAATAATATTTAAGAAATCAGTGTAAAAAACTACTATATTTAAATAATGTTCAAAAATCAAGTGTGCATGGGTGGAAACTGGTAAAATATTGGTACGAATCCTAATAAAAGGAAAGATTCAATGCAAAGGAAGTTCCGGGTAAAGGAAATTTACCGATTTTTATTTCCGTAAAAAGCCAGTATTATAATGGTGAAATCAGCCTCCGAAATTGTTTCAGATCTTCATGTTTTAGGGTTCCTAGATGATGAAAAACATGTTTTCTCAATTCCGTCTGACTATCCGTCTGTCTGTCTGACAGTTCGCGGCGACGCTAAAAAACCACTTACCCGATTGACTTCAAATTTTGGTCAAAAATTAAGGGTCATATGGGGATGACCTGATAACGTTTTGGTAAAAACCCAATAACGCCAAACAAAATGGCGGACTAGTGAAATGTTAAAAAAAGTAATATGAAAAAACTGCTTATCCATTTTGTCTCAAATTTTGCAGAAAACATCAAGTATTATGTTGAAATCAACTGGTAACATTTTGGAATGAATCCAAGGTGGCGGAACAAAATAGCGGCTTAATAAAATATTTAAAAATTCAGCCTGAAAAAACTGCTTAATGGTTTGAATTCAAATTGTATGCCATAACTAATTGTGGTATAGGGATCAACTAGTAATATAGTGGTACTAATTCAAAGTGACCGCACAAAATGGTGGCCAAATAAAATATTTGTAATCGTGAAAAAATCACCCTCTGAAATTTTACACATCTTTATATTTTAGCGTTCCTAGATGCCAGAAAATAAGTTTTATCAATTCCGTCGATCCGTCTCTCTACTTATCCGATTGACAAACTTTTTATCAAAAATTAGGTGTCATATGGGAATGACCTGGTAAAAATCCAATATGGCGAAACAAAATGCCCGCCTAGTGAAATAAATCAGGGATTATGTTGGAATCAGCTGGTAAAATTTTGGTACGAATCCAGGATGGTGGAACAAAATGGCGGCTTAATAAAATATTTAGAAATTCAGCCTAAAAAACTACTTAATGGATTAATTTCAAATTGTGTGCCATAGCTAACTAACTGTTGTGTTATAAGGGTCAACTAGTAAAATTGTGCTACTGTTTCAATATGGGCGAAGAA
Organism: Kuschelorhynchus macadamiae; assembly: GCA_030620095.1. NCBI lineage: Eukaryota > Metazoa > Arthropoda > Insecta > Coleoptera > Curculionidae > Kuschelorhynchus > Kuschelorhynchus macadamiae. The sequence goes on along the minus strand of JAUTXW010004013.1, from coordinate 650,247 downwards.
AATGGCGGCCAATAAAATGTAATCGTGAAAAAAATCACCTTCTCAGTTTTTATCTAGGGTCCCTTGATGCCAAAAAATATGTTTTATCAATTCTGTCGGCCCGTCTGTCGGTCGGTCTGTCTGTCAGTTCGCGGCATAGCTTAAAAACTAATCCGATTGACTTCAAATTTTGACCAAAAATTAAGAGTAATATGGAGATGTTCCGGTAATATTTTGATAAAATGCCAATATAGCAAAACAAAATGACGGCCTATTTATATGTTAAAAAAATATGAAAAATCTACTTAACCAATTTATTTCAAATTTTGCTTAAATATCAAGTATTCCGTTGGAATCAGCCTAAAATAGCTATTTAATGGATTGATTTCAAATTGTGTGCCATAACTAATTGTGGTATAGGGATCAACTAGTAAAACTGTGTTCCTAATTCAAAATGGCGGAATCAAATTTTTGTAATCGTGAAAAAACCACCCTCTCAGGTTTTACATAACTTCACGTTTTGGCGTTCTTGGGTACCAAAAAGCATGTTTTATCAATTCCGTCGGTCCGTTTGTCGGTCTTTCTGTCTGATTGACGGAAAAATAAGGATCATATGGAGATGACTTGGTAATATTTTGATAAGAATCCAATATGGCGGAACAACGATAGAAAAAATGTGTTGAAGTTGTTTATACATATATAGATCTTATACACCATAAAACCCATATTATCAGTCTTTGCCTACTGCGCTGGTCCTCAGATATTTCCCAGATATTAAGTTTCTAAATGGGTTCGGTTAAATATCCTCTTGTTGTTAAGTTAGGATGGTATATTGTTTGGGGTTAGGATTCAGCAAAAAAATGTGTTTTTTAAATTGTTAACGTTTCGCAACTCTATTATTGCATCCTCAGGGCACATATATAGGTTCCCTATCCTTCATGAAATCCATATTATCAGTCTTTACCTACTCCGTTGGTCCGCAGATTCTAAATGGTTTTCGTTAATGATCCTTTTGATGTCATGGTAGAGTGGTGTATTATTTGAGGTTAGGGTTCGGTAAAAAAAGAAAAAAAAATTTATTTAATTGTCAAAGTTTTGCAACTTTATTGTCGCATCCTTAGGACACATACAGAGTCTATATCCCACATAAAATCTATATTATCAGTCTTTATCTACAACGTTGATCGGCAGATATTTTCCAGATATTAAGTTTCTAAATGGTTTTCGTTAAAAATCCTCTTGTTTTAATGTTAGACTGATGTACTATTTGGGATTAGGATCCCGTGAAAAAAAAAATCTTTTTTTTTAATTGTCGCCGTTTCTCAAATTTATTGTTGCATCCTCAGGACACATAGATTTTATATCCTGGATGAAACCCATACTATCAGTATTTGCATACTTCGTTGGTTGATAGATATTTCCCAGATATTAAGTTTCTAAATGATTTTCGCTAACGATCTTGTTGTTATGTTAGAGTGGTATATTATTTGGGGTTAGGTAATATCTGCGGACAAACGAAGTAGTCAAAGACTGATAATATGGGTTTCATGCAAGATATACAATCTATGTGTCCTGAGGATGCAACAATAAAATTACGAAACGTCAACAATTTAAAAAAATACTTTTTGTTTTTTTTACTGGGTCCTAACCGGAAATATTACACTACTCCAACATAATAACAAGGGGATCTTTAACGAAAACCATTTAGAAACTTAATATCTGGGAAATATCTGTGGACCTAGTTATGACTGAGGATATGAGTTTCACGCAAGATATAGAATCTATATGTGTGTCCTGAGGATGCTACAATAAAGTTGCGAGACGTCGATAATTTATAAAAGGACTTTTGTTTTTTTTTACTTAATGCTATCCCCAAATAATACACCACTCTAATATAACAACAAGAGAATCATTAACGAAAATAATTTAGAAAGTTATACAAATTATTACCAGAAAAATTAATTATCAAATTTTGCACAAATATCAAGTGTTACTTAGGAATGAGCTGGTAATATTTTCATATGAATCCAAGATAGCAAAACAAAGTTGTGGTACGAATTTAAAATTGCGAAACAAAATGGTGGTATGTGTCAATGTAAAATTTACTTATTGAATATATTTTAAATTATACCCAAAAGTCAATTGCGGCATAGGTGGAAAGAAACTGGTAAAATATTGGTAGGAATCATCTCGAATATGATGCAACAAAATGAAGCCCAATGAAAAGGTTTGAACAGAAAGTATATGTAACACATATATACTATGACTATGTGAATTCCTACCAAATAGAAAAAATCATAACGAGGGAAATTCTGGGTAAAGGAAATTTACCGATTTTTTTATTGGGTATTACTAAAATTGAACGATTTTCGAGATACTGACATTTAAAAACAAAAAATTCCAGATTTTGGAAGACTAAAATCTAAATGGCTCAAATTGGAAAATATCGAATTGCATATTTCTGTCTCAGTTTTTTATGATTTTCCTTATAGTATCAATTATTAGTCTAACGGAAATCATCTTTAATTTTCAAGACTTAATCCCCAAACGTTTTTTGAAAACATTTACTGAATGAAATACGAAATAATTTTCTACAACTTAATTATATTCAAGTATTTAATTTAAATTGAATTAAATAGTCAACAAAAGTTAATTGTCTAGCTATGTCAGTTCTAGAATTACCCAAAAAACGGAAATCGAAAGATTTTTAAGCACAACTTTTATCCAAGCAAATTCAGCGAGTATATCTGTTAATGCTTTTTAGATTTAAAAAGTCGTGTACATGTTTCTGGGATAAACCTTTAATTTCAGGGCTCGCTGAATTTATTCAGTTGTTTTAAATTCCCGTAAAATTAGTTATTAATCTCCTTTCGATTTTGCATGTGTCGTAAAATTTTAATTAAAACAACTGATATTACAGAAAAGTATTTTAAAATCTGAAATCTACGAAAGCAAACAAATATCGAGGTAAATATATAAACTCGAGAAGAATATAATTACAGCTTAATTTTCAAAGGATATTATAAATAACGAAATTAAAATGATTTTCCTCATGCAATGTAATAAAAATACGAAATCCACTGTGAATTTAGTGTTATGATAAATTAACTGTCAAAACCTTAGAGGAAGAATAAAAATAGAGTTCATTATTTACATATTTAGCCACTGCCAAGAATACTTCACAGTATAAGGTCGATCGTACGACGATGCCAAGCCTAGCCAGGAACACCAATGTTTATACCAATTTATATTACGGTGAATATGTTTAAACGTGATGCAATAAAATTTTCATACAAATAATAGTAATGTATTTCCAGTATTAGTTTCTAAGCAGCATAAAGAAATTACTTTTATTGCAAAATAGTAAAAAACAAACTGAAATACCCAAAGTCTCAGATCAGATTTCACCAGTAACAAGAGTTTTAATTAGATATGGCAACCACGAACGACAACTCCACGTATTAGACCATCCCACTATCATACTAGACAAGGGATCTTATAGTAAAAAAGTATAACAGTCTTCAGTAAACATTGTTACCGGGTCACGTGACCGGCGTGGCTTAAAAATCAATAGCGGGTCGTGGAACTACAATAAATTTTAACATTAAAGAAATTAATTTGCTAAAAAACATTTTATTAAATACCAAGCTTTTCTTAGCGTCACTACTGCATGTGTTTTAATGTATTATTGTGTATTTGTCAATATGGCTCAAATCTTCTAATTATATGTCGCCTTACTTCAAGAAGCAGCGTTCTAAAGGTGCGGTGACATTAGAAGAACATTAATTTTTTAAATATTTAATAAACAAGTTTTATTTACTTTATCTTGGACATTGGAGCTTTAGTTGACCTAACTATAGTGCGGTAATATGAGTTTGTAAAAAAATGACCGTTTAAGTTTGGAATTTTCTTTTAATCACTAAGTAAACAGCAAGATTTCCTTTTTCAGGAGACATGTCTAATGGAAGATACCTTATTCACTTATTTTGGGTCACATGACGTATTGACCAATCTGGTTCGGTATAATACAACGTTTATTTCGTCGGGGGTCATGTGAGAATCTTCAGAAGCAAAATGACACAAAAAAGACTCTGAGGTGATTTTTTTGCCGATTACAATAGTCTTTCCTATCAGAGAGTTAAAATAATTATAGAATATACATATACTATATTAAAATAGTCGAAGTGCGTCTCACGCTCAAAAAAACGTACGTATGAAATCTGGGGAAATAATAAAATTTCGGATGATTTCGCGCCTTTTTTTAATTTTCACTTGAGTTGGGCCAATTTTTTATATAAGTGTTGTCAGGTAAAGGAATTTAAATGGTGATTTTTTGGGTATTTAAAGTAAAAATGTGTTCGTAAACATGTTCTAAAGTGGTTAGAATTTATGATTTAGGATATTGAAAATTAAAAAAAATCTTTTATTTTTTAAATTTTGTCTATTAACATAGAAAAACAATATGACAATTGGCTATTCTATTCGTATCTAATAGCGGTCGTTTTTTTTACCTTCCTCGCAAGAGGAAAGTATTCTAATTACAAAAAAACATGTTTTCTCGGTTCCGTCGCTTAGTCTGTATGTCTGTCCGCGACAAAGCTCAAGAACTACTTGTCCTATTTACTTCAAGATTTGGTTAAAAATTAAAGATCATATGATGATGACGTGGTAACATTTTGGTAAAAATCCAATATGGCCGAACAAAATGGCGGTTTATTGAAATGTTAAAAAAATATTACTAAGAAACAGTTTATCCATTTTATCCAAATTTTGCAGAAAAATTAGGTTTGACATGACCATCAACTGATAGGTATTACAACAAATCCAAAATGACAGCCTAATAAAATATTGTGTGTCAATGCAGAAAACTCCTACATCGATTATGTTCAAATTTTGCTCCAAAATCAAATATTATATAGGGATGAACTAGTAAAAAGATTGAGACAAATTCAAAATGGGGGAACAAAACGGTGGCCTAATTAAATGTTTAAAAATGTCTGAAAAAGTACTTATCGGATTGATTGATGACAACCGCATTTTAAATATTTATTACTAAAAATGTATGAATTGTTCACTTAATATCGATTTTTAATCAAATCTGTATAAATATTAAAATTCGCTCGCCATCTAGGCATTCCTACTCTCATTTTTTAAATATTTACTAAAAATGTATGATATGTATTTTCAAATACCCCCAGATTCCTACTTCTAGATGTCCCTAAATGCCGAATTTTAATCAAATCTGCAAAAATTTTAAAATTAGTCTGCTATGGTGGTGCCGCCATTTTTAATTCTCAAATATTGACTAAGATTTCATAACTTTTATTCTTAAATACTTCTAGATACTGATATTTCAGCCGAATATGTACAAATGACAAAATTCGTTCGCTATATTGGCGCCACCATTTTGATTTTTGTTGTGCATTCTTAAATAATCCCCACAAATGTTAAAATCATCCTTCCGACCTGGTGACATTGTCATTTTGATATCGCTATTTTGAATTTTTAAATGCTGATAATTTTCCTAGGCACTGATTTTCAGTTTTGGCTGCACAAGTAACAAAATTCGTCGGCCGTATTGACGCCGCCATTTTGGATTTCTAAACGTTGACTAAAAAAATCGGATTTTTTATATCCGAAAGTGTATGAATGTCAAATTTGAAAATAATCGATAATGGAAGTGCCGAAAAATCCATCACAAGATTTGAATCAGACATACAAACATACAATCAGACGAATAGGAAGCCAATAAAAGCCAGGTAAAAGCATTGATTTTAGTTTAAAACTCTAACACCCGTATTCACTAAAGACGTTTAACTTTAGACAAGGTCTAACTTGACACTTACAGGTTTAAGATGAAATTTTCAACAACTGAGCAAATAATTTTTCTAAATGTCATAATTACAAAATGATAGTGACATAAGGCATTTATATATTATTAAACTAAAGTTTAATAATATATAAATAACTAATTCCTTTTAAACTTACCTAATTTAATGGTTTGATTTTAGATAGTGAAGTAGAGAACGATTATTTCTTTGAAGTGTGTAAAAATACCTGTTTGCCTCATTAAGGAATAGGTAAGAATCCTTCTTTTTGTGAACGATAATGAAGCATGGCCCATTTCTTCATTTTCGTACATCAAATATTTTAACAGGTCGTCATTTTATTTCGCCATATTGAATTCATACCAATATTTTACCAGTTTTTTTTATATCAGACGTAATTTTTGTGGAAACTTAAATAAAATTAAAGTTAATCGAGTAAGTAGATTTTTTAGCTGTACCGGAACAGACCGACCGACCGACAGTAATGGAAAAACATGAGGATCTGTAAAAACCCGGAACGATAATTTTTTCACGATTAATGATATTTCCTTATGAGGGAAGTGAAAACTCACACCGTCACTGGCATTCGTCAACAAAAGGCCACGGCTTGGGCATGGGCCATCCCCACTTTTTGATTTATCGTAAACATTGGTCGATGGAATGTGAAAAATAGGGGAACCATGTTGGCGCATACCGCTAACGTGATTTATGAATGAGTTATGATCTCTACTTTAATTCTTACTCTAAGGTTAAAACTACTACAGGTGGCTTTTTGAGCTAATTATGATTTTTAGCATTGGGTTTTACGGGATGCAAAAACATTGTGAGATGTATTATTTTTTATATGCGATCACACAGTAAGGTTGTGATATAATAGAGGAAATATAATGTTTCATATACAATGCCCTCATTACTTATATGTAAATTAAGTGAAAGGAGTGGTTTACGCCAAAAATCTAGATTAGCTTAGGTTATTTCAGGTTATTTGTGCGTAGATGGACAGCTTCGATTTAGAGCTGTGCGAGTGAAGGGTGAGGGAGAGACGGGACCGGTGAATATAAAAGCCTATAGCTTAAATGTCGTATATCTGCGAGAAAATGCTTTTATTTTTAGTGAAATGTTTAAACCTTATCGTGTCAAATGTGACGAAGAAGCAATATTTCATTTAAAATCTTTTGTTATTCAATTTTTGTATTGGTAATCATCCCGTTTTCTCTTGACATGATCTAACACAAAGATTTCTATACTTACGTTAAGTGTATCAGGACAACCATCTTACTCGGAAACAAGACGAATTTGTTCTTAGTTAACAGATAGCAGTTCAAAATGGGTACATTTTCTAAAACACAGATTAATTTCGCAGCAGTTTCCTCTTTTAAATTTGATGAAAAAGGGTAAATCCCTAAAATATTTTTATTTTTCAAGTGTTTATAATGACTTAGCTGATAATGTTGTAACATTTTCATAGATATGTATAATAATAATAATAAAAATATGTTGGTCAAACTTAAAATAAATTTAATATAGACGATTCAATATGAAATAATGAATTTATATTTTTATACAAGTAATAAAGAGTAACAGGCTTTTCATCTTAATAAATTGTTCCGTACTTAGTAAAGAACAGGTATTTCCAATTTTGGGATTTTTGAAATGAAATAATATTAAATAAGAGCCTATATTTTTAAAAGCATTTTAAATGAATACAATTTTTGGATGAGGGACCTAGAAAAAATATATATAAAAATGTCTAAATTTCTTATTATTTTTACAATAATAATTACAATGCAAAAACTCCCCAAATATTTCTTGGTTACTAAAATAAATTTTATAAAATATAAATTGAATCACAAATGTACTTAATGAACAATACCAAATATACAAAATACTTAATGATAACAAAAATGATAAAGAAATGTAGGTGTTATAGCTATAATGACGATGCCTCTGAGATATCGTCCTCTGGTGCCTAAGCTGATACGGATCCTTTTGGAGCCGGTGTATTGTCGTGCTCTTGTGCCCTATCTGAAGGTGATACCGATCCACCTATGTAACAAAATATGTACAATAAACCCAAGCACAAAAAAGAATTACCATTAACAACAGCACTTCATAAAGGCGATAATATTGGCGTTCCACTTATTTTATCGCGAAATATCAAATGTCATAATATTCGTTCCGCATTTTCCAAAAGATCATCATAATAAGCGTCCCTGCATTTTAGTTAAAAGTTTTCTAGTCTCTAGAAGAGGCTGGCGTATTTAACCTGACCATAAATTGATTGACTTAACCCAGGAATTGTTTAAAGATTTAGTATAAATCATAATAGCCTTTTTAAAGTTAAGTTTATGTTTCGTGTCTCGTTTGGTATAGTTTATGCTAGTAAAAACATGTAATAAAACACAAAAATGAAGGAACTATCTATTAGATTAAGTGTTAAGAACTTGTTTTTTTTGCAAAAAAAGTGATATATCCAAGAAGTGTTTTGTTTTAGTACATTTATTTCTAAGTAAGCTTATAAATGAATCCAAAAAATCGGAAATTCTTTATTCGTTATAAGGCCTTGTTTTCTTCTAAATCTTAACAGAAACTAGGAATTGAATAATTTTTTTTGTTGTTTTTGCTCTCCATTTCTCCCTAAATCTCTGGAATACTATATACTTTTTTGACTACTAATTTAATTATTGTTGTAATAGCATTGAACCTTTAACTGTCATTTTCCTTTAGTAATTTTCTAATGCTTAAATTCTTTAAACGGTAAATTAAATTTTCACTGACGTCTGTTGCCCTATCCTCAATGATCCACTAACTGTCGATAAAGCAGTTAAAAGTTAAAAGTCAATTCAATTACTCTTACTTGCTTCTTTTTACCCGCAAACAGAAGTTAAAAGCAGAGAGTTTGGTTCAAGAATAAATGTATCTGCTTTTATTCCCTTTTTAGGGCAATTCTAAGAGAGGATAAATGCGATATTTATAGCTGTTCTTAAAAATAAATTTAGGATAAATATATATGATATTTATTACGGAAACTAGTAATAAAAAACGGAAAAAGTGGCTCAGTTACTTCAAAAACTACTAGTTTACGATTAGAATGGCATGGTTTAATTAACAGTAAAACAGTATTACTATTTCATAAAAAGAAATGAATAAAAACTATATATCATTTATCAAGTTTTTTTTGTTTGCACAGACCATGAAAGCCAAGCAAGCTTACCCAAGCAGCATTTTAGGACACATTTTGGTAAAGTTTACATTACCTTTGTTTACGTTTTGCAACTTCAAAATGGGAACTGTGGGCTACACGTTTCGAAATGTGTCTAATTTATATGAAATCATTACAATTGATTCCAACTAGTTGGCACTAAAAGTTTCTCTCAGTGTTTCGACAACTAATATGCGAAATTTAGTAAATGTTTCTACTTTTTTTTAAATATTTTATTTATAAACTATACTGAGAGAAACAAAGTAGGATTGTCCAAGTGCAATAGGTGAAAATCAAACACGAATGGTTTTAAATACTACATATTTTCGTGTAACATGTCCCTACCTTACCATGTGTTTTTCTTACTTTTCTGATTTCCTATAAAGTTAAAATTTCGACGAAAGTTATTTTTGCGTGGAGTTTTTTATTGCAGTTTCAGAATCTTTACATGCCTGCCATGTAAGCATGTTCGCATTTAAAATATAATATTTAACCTAAAATGTAATTTATATTTTTTTCAAATTAATGCCTGAAATGCCTGAACGTATTATTAAATACCTAAAACATAACGCAATAATTAGTTTAACGTCGTTTAACTAATTGTATTGAACATTAAAACATAGCCGCCATAAATAAAAAATTATTAAAATGCAAAATGGACTACAAGGACTGAACACATTTGGTCTGTAAAGGGACATACACCGTATATCGATAAATTATTAGTAAATATCTCGAAACATTTGTAATATTCCTATAATATATCGAAAATTTTCCCAATAACGGTAAAAGAAAATTATATTTCAAAAATATGTCTAATGTCGATTATAGTCCCATGTAGCATTTTTGTTCACATTTTAGGTAATGTTCCTATAACAGCGTGTCTGTTTCTAGTGTGCTGACACTAGTCTTTTCCAAAAGTGTTTTGTTATGTAAACGAAACTTGTAGAGAAAATGTTTTGAAATATTTTTGGCAATTTATAATCATGATGTTACCGTTTTCATCAGCCACTGTTTCTAGATGGAAGAAACAAAATACTAAACTAAAATAGAAACACATTACAATTTTAAACTGGTACCTATCTAGTACTATATGAAGCTTTATGTGTATGTAGATTCCAAAATGAAAAAAAAACCAACAAGTCCATGTCTGCCATAATTCTTTTATTCTTCGTGTATTCTTATAAGAATAACGAGATTGGGAATATCGATTTATATTTTTTTCTATATCATAGTCCTAAAAATAAAAGTAGATAAATTAATGTAAGTACAACATGTTCTTAAGGTTTTAAAAGCGCAACAACAGATAAAACACATTTTCGTTAAAAACGCCAACATGGCGGAATTTTAATACAATATTTTTTTAAATGGTCAGTGCCACAGTGGGAGTGAGACATATCTTCTGCATGATATCATATTTGCGTCTCATAATTCGAAAATGAATCAACAATAAATGGAGATCCTAATACGTGTCGAAAATGTTTCGATTTAGTTTCGTTGTACAAACGCAGCAAAGCAAAGAGCGCTACCTGCCACTATTAAAGATCCAGAACTCGAACAAAATTTTTAATTAAATATTCGTAATAAGATGTGATTTTTGCATCATAATAAGATTTTAGGAGGAGCCACGTTTATATGTCCGTGCTGCTTGTAAAATAGCTACTCGTAACATAATTCTAAAAAATGTGTTGACCATATTAGTGTAAGAGGGGGTGAGGCTAAATATATATTTTCATACTCTAAGATATAAGAGGTAATGATATTTGTTTCAGTCACTTTAGTTTCCTAGGCGTACCATTGCGCGATATCATGCCGGGCTCGGTAATAAAACAGCGCTGCACAAATGAGAGCTCATAAAAAGAGTGGTAATAAAAGCGCCTGTAGAAAAACAGCGCTGTAAGAAAAAGCGCTGTATTAAAAGCGCGCTCTAAAAAATTAAACTACTATTTCTTACTTATAAATCAAATATTTAATATAAAAATAATAACAATCAACATTTTATAAAATTACAATATTTTAATATTTTTTTATGCAATTGTTAACTATTTCTTAGATGAAATATACAATAATTCACCTTTTATATTTTTAGTTTTGTCAGCATATAGTGTATTACTGTGTTACCAGCAAGTCTTCAGAATGTAATTTGGTCACCAAGCAGTTTTAAATGTAACTGTGTTAAAAGAAATTTGGTGTAGGTTTGGTTTGATTATGTTTGGCTGCGTTCGGTTAGATAAGGTTTGTTTAGGTTAGGTAAGGTTTGGTTAACTTTGGATAGGTTAGATTTGGTTAAATTTCGTTTGTTTAGCTTAAGATCAGAAAAACGGTATCTAAATAAAGTCATTATTTAGTCGTTCATACATTGTGATCATAACCTAACCAAACTAAAACTGTATGGCTTAGTCACTTATCACATACACTTTTTTGTTTAAACGAATATGACATCAAATACGATTTTGTGAAGGTAAAAAGCTACTATGATTGGCACTATCTTGTACCATCGCGAATATGTTGCCGAGCTATTTCATCCCATGATGTTCTGTTACAACACTGTCAACGCTCTTTTAACACAAGCGTTTTTTTCTTACCGCGTTGTTTTAATATACGCTATTTAGCTAAGCGCTATTTTGATATAGAGCTTTATAGTTATACCGCTTTTGCCTATTCCGAAATGATTTTTACTTTTCATATACTATTTATTAAGTTATAGGTAACAAAACGTATTTATTTCTCAGATCATGCTGGGGAAATATTCTAGGGCTCGAGCAGAATATTTATTACCCATTACGCTAAGCCAAGAATAAAATCGATGATTGCAGAATCTAATTCGATTCCAGTGAATTCGCAGATGAGTTGTTGGGCTTAGAACGTAGCTTTTTACGGCCCAGACTTTTTGCTTTACGACTTTGTGGTTTGTCATTCTAATTATAAAGTTTAAAATTGCCATTTCACAGTATTCCTGGTAGTTTAAAAAAAAGAAACGTTTTTATTAGCAAGAAACAGGTATTCCAAATATGAATTTAGGAGGTACAATTAGGTTAAATGCTAATATGCGGCATAAGCCTGTTATTTGATGAAACATGAAATGTTAACAAATACTTTATTAAATACCTAAATCGAAATGCATGAGAACTAATAATGCATTTAACAAACATTATAATTTCAGCATTTATCTCCAAAATCCAATTCAATACATTCTTTAGCTTAAGTAACCAAAAACATTTAGCGAACGTATGTTTAACTGTTGTCGATTGATCGAATCTCTCTTTTGAATCCTTTACTCACACGTTTTTAAATTAATTAAAATGTTTAACAATCGATTCAAATTTAGGATACAGTGTCATGTCTTTTGGGTCCGAATGTTTGTCCATAGAAAATATTTCTTATAATTGGATAAATAATAATAATGCTAATCTTAAACTTCGCAGTTTAAAATTATCGTTACAAAAATTCGACAAAAACGTTAATCTTCAGGGACAGGATCATGAGAAAATTAATAGCTATATTCCCGGAAGGCACGCCTGAAGGGTATTATTAGATCAGATATCTTTATTGATCGACAGGCGGAAGTGTGATAATGATTTTGCTATATTATGAAGTGGGTCTCTTCATTACTAGGATATACAAGGTGGACTGACTTGTAAATGTAAAGAAATTGTAATTTAATTATTTATTAGAATTATGCAGTCATTTACTTATTTGTATTTTTTTTTGGTACTGAATAAAAATTAGTAACAAACTAGGCTACGGATTTTTGAATATTTGGAAGATACATTATACGCTTTTCACTAATTCATGTTTTTATTATTTTTAGTCTTTATTTTATTTATTTTATATGTTATTAATTTGCTGCGAGCCTATACCATAACAAATTATATTAAATACAATTATCCATATAGTTATATTAACTATTAATGAAAATATATGAAAATATGGTTTGGGAGTTTTCAAAGCATAAAAAAGAACAAAAACCAAGAAGTCGTCATGCTAATTTCATATTTTTAAAGCACACAATCGGATCTTCATGCAACACATACACGGGGAGATGACACAAACTTAAGAATTTAACCAATAGTTTGTCTACAAAAAAAAGAATTGAAAGTATCCGGTTCCGTTTTTTCTGTTTTTAACAGTCAATAAAATATAAAAGTGGAAAATACTTTTACAATTTTTGTGTCCCGCTTTTCATGAATACACGCTAACACCTCAGTTATTAATAATGCGATTTGATTCAAATTTGGGTGGTGATTGTATGTTAGAAAAATGAACTATTTGGCATATTGAATATTTTCGTTTACCATTGGCGTGCGGTGTTGAGAGATAAAAAGGGGTCGATTTTTTGAAAAAATGACACTAGGGCTTATTTTAGATGTTTTTCTCTATCAGATTTAAAATCAGCATACCCAAGAACTCCTTAATTCGTATTTTCAAAATCTCAAGAGCTTATTTCTACTAAAAAAATAAATGTATTTAAGTGAATTTATTTTTTAAGTTTAAGGAGTAATTTTCTGACACGCTTGCCTAATTCTAACGCAAAGTTGCTCTCTATTACGCGGCCGAGTAGCATATGCTTTATTTTCCAAGTGCCCCCAGAGAAAAAAACCACAAGGAGTAATATCCGGCGATCTGAGGGGCCATGGTTCTAAAGGGCTATTTCTACCTATCCACTTCATTGCGAAAATTGCATTTAAACAGTTTCGAACGCACAGAGAATTATGTGCAGGCACCATCTAATTGAAAATACAAGTTTTGACTCTGCGCTAAAGGCAATTCCACGAGAAAATAATGATAATCATTTTGTAAAAAATGTAGAAAACTTTCTCTTTTCAGGTTATCCAAAAACAAAAAGGTCCAACAATTCTTTCGTTGAATATGCCATACCACACATTTACTTTTTCACTGTATTGGTTTTTACAATTTATACATTTCTCATGACAACCCTCAATATATGATTTTTTCCTCAAGACTCACTCACATCACATACTTATCGGGATATTACCCTCAACCCGATGAAGATGCTGGCGCAGAGCTTCCAGATTTCCAGGTATTTTTTAATTAGAAAGGCACATTATAAAGCTTGTTCAAATTCCGTAGGTGATTAGGTCATCAGCTCGCAATCTATAACTACATTTGTAACGGGTAATCCCTGTCCGATCGAATGCATTCGATATACTTAAAGTTCAAAAATGCAGTAAAGGTCAAACACGAATTTTTTTGTGGTTTGAACGGAACCAGCAGATGCAATGCAAATTTTTAATAAAATAAACGGTTTGTTTTGAAATCAAATTCGACACTGGTTTTTCATAATGACATAACCATTTTCCAAATAAATAAATCTTAAGAAGTATTTTTTCTTTGTTTTAGCATTGTTAATTAGTGTGTTGTCTTCTACTTTTTTTTAAACTGACAAAAAGACGCCAAAGCAATTTTTTGTAGTTTTGCGTCCCATTAAACACTGCGTATATCTCTCTCTATTTGATTTCTTTGTCTATTTGGTTGAAAAAAATTTAAAGTTGAATTAATGGATTTGATACTAAAATAGGAGAAAATAGGTCTATTACTTACAATACAAAAAAATTTCATAGCTAAATATCAAATTACGATAGTAATATATTTTATTTGAAAATAGAGTTATGCAAATTGATTTTATAACATAATAATGCCGGCTAGGATTAGTCTCAGTGATATCCATGGTATATTAGTGGTTTGTGTGTTACTCATTAATACTGATATTGATATACCTGCGAAACGGCTCACTTTAAAGATAAAAATGTCCTCTTTATTATAGTTCCAGATGAGGAAGAGAAATTAAACTAGGTTAAAAAGATGTGAAAACAAAACCAAAGACAGACTAGACAGACAGACAACCTAATACAAAGTTACCTGAATTTTTACTTCTAAATAAGACGAGATTATAAAAATGGGTGGTTTCCACTCGAAAAAATAATTTTAATAGTTTTTTTAATTTAATTTTTATTTTTATTTTTAAACACGATGATGATAACGATTTCCAAAATTGGAAAAATAAAATAAGCAAGTTGACATGTACTTTCAGTATAACCGAATATACCGACAGATTTGAAAATATTTTAGCTAGATGACCCCCATCGAGACCAGTGTCGAGACATATTTTCAGAGACTAATTATAGTTTTTTCATAATCGATCAATACAGTTATATATATATATATATATATATATATATATATATATATATATATATATATATATATATAGAGAGAGAGAGAGACAGCAAACCCTAAAGTACGCCACTGATTTCTATCTACAAACACAACACGTTAAATTTAGAGTTTGTTCGTCTCCATAACAGCTGTACTTCTGACATCAGTATAAAATCCTTTAAAGTTAAACAAGCAACTGAGTACACCTGAACTTTACCGAAAGGAGAATTTTCTCAGCGACAAAGAAACACCCCCATATCATTACTTTTTACGCACTCCTACTTGCCTAATGAGATTAGGAAATGAAACTCTCTGAAGAGAAACACTTCTATTTTGTTACCCGTATCTCAAAAAGATTGCCCTTTAGGTTCAAAGGAACGATAAAAATAGTATACCTATTCTTTTTTCTCAAGACCGAGTCTTTAGTTGGTTTTTGAAAAAGACACAGGGTGCCGAAACAGCTGCCAAACTGAAATAAATTAGACGAAATTGCTAAACAAAAATACTATAAGTAAATAAAAAATACAAAAAGTATATTTTTCTTATCTTCATTAGTAGCATATACAGAGTGTCTGAAAATTTCGCTGACATATTTAGAAGGGCTATTATAAGTATGAAAATAATTTAAAAAAAAGTTCATATGAGTCTGGCGAGATAATTTTTTTTGACGTGCCTCTAACATTTTTAAAGATAATTAACTGAAATTTGACACACGTAAAACTATAAATTATGTCTATAAAATAATAAAATAACATAATTTAGGGTTTAATAAGTTTAAGAAAAAAACAGGCTATAACTTTTTGGGGCCAAGACCCATTTGACCGTTCCGAAAAATGTGTTGTAGCGATCTAGTTTGGTACTACTATTGGACTGCTTTATTTTACAAATTTTGTATCCTTTAAACTTTTTTAATATTATGTACCGTTTTAAAACAATGTAGACAAATGTCTTTAAAAATATTAAACCTTTTAATGAATTAAGTATCAATCTATGTTATCTATATTACAAGATAAAAACTGTTAAAAATGCCCATGTTTTTAAACATATTTTTATAACACTTTAAAACAGTGCAAGATATCAAAAAAGCCCAAACTCTGGTTTAACGTCTTTAATATTATAAATGTACGAGGCAAATGAAAAAAACTTAAAAATATTCAAAATTTTAATATCCAGAATTTTGAAAACGAAGCGTGTTCATAGGAACTTTATTTATTATTTTCATATATAGAATAAGTCCTTCTAATGTGGCAGCGGAATTTCATAACACCCTGTATACAGGGTACCTAGTTTCTTTATACCAAGTATCAGCTCTTTTAAATAGGACAACCTATATCTCGATAGGTTAAGTTCCTCGTTAAATTTTAGATATAGATATAGGCATCCAAATATTTTTTTTTATAAAACAATGTCTCAAAAAATGTCAAAAAACATATAAAACGACTAAAAAATCAGATCCTTTTTGCCGACATTGGGACTTGGGAATAGTTAAGTATATAAATATATCAATACTACAGATTTAATATACATGTTTTGAGAGATAGGTCAAAAGACCGTTTGTCTGAATACCGGAATATAGGAAATCTCTTATGCAACACCCTGTATATTAATATATTTTTGGATTCTCTAAAAATTTTAATTCAAAAGTAGAAAGTATATAACGCGACAAGAACTAGTATAGAGTAGAAAATGGATTCTTTGGGATGACCACTAAAGCAATGGAACTTTTCAACTAGTTGAAAGACGAGTACAACTAGCGCCAAAATGAATACACAAAACAATATCAGAGTCACCAACTGGAGCAAAACCGACATTTGTAATTACCAAGAGAACATCCGAAATCTTCGCCGGACTTGATACTCTATTTACCACGGAACGGTAAAAAGAGAATCCATTTTCTATTATATACTAGTTCTTACCGCGTTATACATTTTCTGCTTTTGATTTACTATTCTTGGATTATAAGTTTCGCCACTCATAACCCATGCTGCTCCGTAATAAATAGAGTATCAAGTCCGGCGAAGATTTCGGATGTTCTCTTAGTAGTCACAAATGCCGGTTTTGCTCCTGTTGGTGACTGATATTGTTTTGTGTATCCACTTTGGTGCTAGTTATACTCGTCTTTTAACTAGTTGATTGTACTGATGAAGACTTTAAGTCAGAAACACGTGTCTATGGTTAGCCAAATTCCATTGCCTTAGCGGTCATCCCAAAAAAACCAATTTTCATATATATATATATATATATATATATATATATATATATATATATACATATATATATAGATATATATATATATAGACTCTATTCAGACGCGAAAGCTTCGAAAACACCAAATGTGATTTTGGCAAAACGTCAGCCAAACTGTGCTTTTCAGAACGACAGTAGTGAACGGATGTACACCCGGAATAAAAACACATTATATATATGTATATATATATATATATATATATATATATATATATATATATATATATATATATATATATATATATATATATATATATATATATATATATATATATATATATATATATATATATATATATATATATATATATATATATATATATATATATATATATATATATATATATATATATATATATATATATATATATATATATATATATATGAAAACATTGTATCCTTTATTCTAAAGGAAATATGGAATAAATATTAATTATTAGCGAGCGTTAAGCTTGAAAGATTCAGACGAAACTTCAGAAAATTTTTGCAGTTTATCCCAAGACGATTATGTAAACTTAAAAACACAAATATGAATTGTAATAAATTATCATCTTCTTCATATTCATACTAAATTCATTCACATGTATACTAATTTCTTGTGACATACTCACCATAGGTCATAATTTTCCTAGAGTCGATAATCTGATAAAAACAATAACTGAATTTGTTACAAAAAAACCTACAAGTCGTTGAGTTCAAATTTGGCATCTTAATTTACCTAGATAAAAAAGTTTGCTGAATGAAAAGTTCATTTAAGCTTCCCGTCAAAGTCCTTAGTAAACTTTAAATTATTGTGTGGACCTTAAAGCTATTGCCTGTCTTGCAAAATCTACTTGTGTGTTAACGGATCAAAACCACTAAGTTGAAATCTTCTTTAAGCTGCAAAGTTTACTGATGCCTAGCGTTATCGAAAGATTAAGTAAGTTTTAGCTACACAATGTATTTACGTGTGGTCACCTTACTAAATTAAGTAGGGTCGTGCAGTGGAACTGCAGGGTTATCTCTCTGTACACACGATCTCTATTAATATGGACTGCAGTAGCACAGATATTGTCGGTTGTTAAACAGTTAATAATATCCAGTGTCTCTAGGAGATTCTCTAAGTAGGTTAGAGGCACTGTTCTGTGTAATTAGCTTAGAATTTCAATACTAGGACAAAGTGAAATTGGCTTTAAGACGTAAGCATACTAAAATGGTTCAACGGAGAGATATCTAGTTTTGTAACATTAGAAAGATGAATTTAATATGGTTTCTTAAACAAAACTACCCTGCTGGAAATAAGGGTATGGGTATCTATATATCTATATATATATATATATATATATATATATATATATATATATATATATATATATATATATATATATATATATATATATATATATATATATATATATATATATATATATATATATATATATATATATACAATGAGGACATAAATTCTTGAGAGATGTCAATAACCATACAAGTTGGGTAAAACAGTTTCATATAAAAGTTGTATAGTTCCTTACGATGAATGATTCAAAAATGTCTTGAAATATACAGGGTGTTTTAAAATCAAGTTACACGCCAAAACTTCAGAATCTCTAATGGAACACCCTGTATATTATTTCATTTTAAGAATCTGCATGAAATTCTGATCATATTTTATTAAGCATACCCTATCCCTAAAGTCAACTGTTTATGAGATAAAAAACATGAGAAAATGGAAATTTAGCTTTAAACAAAATTAACTCATTTCCCTATGCATAGTGAAACCTGGTGGATTATTTTAGAACTCCCATAGAAACTGTCATGTACTGACAATAAACTGTGTCAATTTTTAACATATTGTTGGAGAGTTATTTTTTTCCTGATAAAAATGCTTTCAGAAAGAGAAAGAATACAGATTCCTATGATGTTTGGATGGGGAGATCGCCAAAGAAATCTTGACGAAGTATGTGAACTTTTTAATAATACTCATCCCGAGCGAGGACAAGCAATTCCAATATTCTCAGTTAGCAAAATTATCAAAAAATTTCGTGATCATGGTTGTGTAAAAGATCTTCCCAGGACAGATTTGAATGTTTTACTCAGTTATAACGAAAATCCACATTTACCTACAAGTCAAGTAGCATTAGATTTAAACCTTAGTCAATCATCAGTAAAAAATATTCTGCACACGGCAAAGTATCATCCCTACAAAATAAGATTAATCCATGAATTAAATGAAGACGACTTTGACCGCCGACTTGAGTTTTGCGAAAGTATGCAAGAGCGGGGCAACCTGGATCCATTCTTTTGTAGAAATATTTTATTTTCCGATGAAGCCACCTTTTTCTTAATGGTACTGTCAACCGACAAAACTGTAGATATTGCATATCCCGCATACGCAATATCCCGAGAAAATCAATGTTTGGGCTGGAATATTTCAAGATGGAATTATAGGTCCCTACTTTTTCGACGTAAATTTAACCGGCGAAATTTATATTGATTTTTTACAACTCGAGTTGATTCCTGCCTTAGCTCAATTGTATCCAAGTAATGAGCCCGATATGCCTACTTCAGCAATGTGGTTCCAATAAGATGGAGCACCACCTTACTACGCGCTACCTGTTCGGCAGTATGTCAGTGAAATATTTCCTAACAGGTGGATAGGACGTCGTGGTCCCTACCAATGGCCGGCCAGGTCCCCGGACTTAACTCCCCTAGATTATTTTCTGTGGGGATATTTAAAGAGCAAAGTTTATTTGAACAGACCTCCTAATATCGATGCGCTGAAAAATCGTATAGGAGATGAAATCCGACAAATCCCACCTACTTTCATTCGAAATCTACAACAAGAGTTCATCAATCGATTAGGATATTGTCAGCATTTATTATGTTAAAACGCATCATTTAGAATTTTAGACTATCGTTGTTAATCGTTATTAAAAAAATTTTGTAAAACAGTTTTCTCATTTTTTTTATCTCAAAAACAGTTGACTTTAGGGATAGGGTATGCTTAATAAAATATGATCAGAATTTCATGTAGATTCTTAAAATGAAATAATATACAGGGTGTTCCATTAGAGATTCTGGTTTTGGCGTGTAACTTGATTTAAAACACCCTGTATATTTCAAGACATTTTTGAATCATAAATCGTAAGGAACTATACAACTTTTATATGAAACTTTTTTACCCAAGTTGTATAGTTTTTGACATATCTCAAGGTTTCCAGACTTTATGCCCTCATTGTATATATATATATATATATATATATATATATATATATATATAAGAAAAAACAAAGAAACTCATAAAAATATGTTTTCATTCCGGTGTACTGACGTTCTGAAAAGAAACGGTTTTGCTGACGTTTCGCCAAAATCACATTTGGCATTTTCGAAGCTTTCTTTCTCGCGTCCGAATAGAGACTGAAGTGTTGGTGACTGCGACTCTTCTTTTTATACCCCCACCAGGGGCCGAAGGTTATATCTGAGCGGGCGTGGGTCGTTATTTATATTTTCCAGATGGTGCTGTTGTTATTGCGGTAATTGCATTTGATTTTTTGTGATTTTAGATTTCTCTATTGTTGTCTTCCATACGTTGGTAGTTTTAATGATTCGTCCCTTTTACTAAAATCACCTTGTTTTTTTTTTTCTATGCACGCAAATGCAAATGTCCGTTAGATAATTTTGTGACCCGAACATCCAAAAATGGAAGTTTGTTGAGCTCCTTTAACTCTAGAGTAAATTATATTCTGGTGTAGATTGAATTTACGTCAGTCAGAAATTTTTCGAACTCTGTATTACCATGTTGCTTATAATAAATATGCCATCCACATAACGAATCCATAATTTAAGCTTTAAACTTGCTTTCTCAAGAGCTTCTTTCTCGAAGTATATCATAAATAAATTTGCGACTACTGGTGATAGCGAGGATCCCATTGGAGCACCATCTAATTGTTTATACATTTGCCCGTTGAATGAAAAATAAGTATTTTTAAGGCAATGCTCCGAGAGTTAAATTATATGTCCCTGGAAATCCTCGTTCATATCATTCCTGTCCAATGCTTCGTCGATGAGAATACTGGGATACAATGATTTGACATATAGGCTTGCTGTGATATCGTAGAATATCGAAGCACGATATCTCGTATAATTCGAGTGACATGCTCCGAGTTTTTTCCAAATGAATCCTTCTTTTCGATAGCTGGTTGCATAGTTTTAGCAAGATATTTTTCCAGTTTTTGTAGCAGCGAATTGACAGCACCAGCAATAGGTCTGATGGGCGCCCCTGGTCTGTCTATTTTTGGTAAACCATAGAGTGTAGGACATCTGGTCGACTTTTTCCGTGGTATTATTTTTTGTTGAATTTCGGGGTTAATTGGTAAACATTTTATTATATTTTTAGTTGTTTTTTTTTTCTAGGTGGGATGCCTTGAAACAGGCTTATAACAATTATGTTGTAGGATATCCTGCATTTTTTGTATGTAGTATTGGGTATTTATAACCACAGTTGCGTTTCCCTTTTCCGCTGGAAGGATTGTGATGTCTTTATTTTTTCGAAATTTTGTTAGGGACCTTTGTTCAGTGGCATTTAGATTTTGTTCTGGTGGTTTGCTCCATCTTAAAATTCTTGCCACTTCTTGTCGAAGCTCCTCTG
Organism: Kuschelorhynchus macadamiae; assembly: GCA_030620095.1. Lineage (NCBI taxonomy): Eukaryota > Metazoa > Arthropoda > Insecta > Coleoptera > Curculionidae > Kuschelorhynchus > Kuschelorhynchus macadamiae. The sequence goes on along the minus strand of JAUTXW010004013.1, from coordinate 628,187 downwards.
CTTTTGATCTTTCCAAGAAGTCAAGGACAGCTTCCACTCCAGCTATTATTTCTTCTTTAGGGATTTCCTTAGGAGATATCGCAAAATTAAAACCCTTACTGAGCACCAATTTTTCACTTTCTGAGAGATTGTAGGATGATATATTACGCACTAATTTATCGACGTCTACTGATGATACTTGTGGCTGACTCAACTTTCTTAGGAGATTGTCATATTTTTCCGAAAGTTTATCAGTCTTAATATTCTTATTTGAAGTTCTTTCTCTTTCTCGGCTAGTTGTTTTCTAGTTTCATGGATTTGTTTTCTTAATAAAGCCTTACTAGCATTTCGAAGTATGGTGTTAGTTTTTCTAGTTTTAGTATGACAAGACAATCGTGTAAAAGTAGGAAGTAAATCGCTGTCACGACACCTAATAATTTGAAAGGTCCGATCACATAAAAGATTAGTTTTCTTATCTCTCATTTTCTCATACTTCTTAATTGTCTTAAAGATCTCCTCTCCGTAGAGGTGTATAGTGCTGATTCTTAGTCCTTTATGGATGGAAAAATACAATATGTTTTCGTTCCGGGTATACATCCGTTCACTACCGTCGTTCTTCACCCGGAGCTGAAGGTTATATCTGAGAGGAAGTTCGTAGTTATTTATGTTTTCCAGATGGTGCTGTTGTTGTTTTGGTAATTGCGCTTGATTTTTTGTGATTTTAGATTTGTCGGTTATTGTCTTCTATACCGTTGGTAGTTTTAATGATTCGTCCCTTTTATTCAAATCACCTTGTTTTTTAATTTCAATGGTTTCTCTGAATATTCTGGTCTTATAATGTTCTATATTGGCAATCTCCCTACACCCATCGATATTTATTTTGTGGTCCGTTTCCTGATGATGTAGGAATAGAGCTGAGGTTGTTTGATTGATTCTGATCCTGAGTTTATGGTCTTCCACTCTTGCTGATATTCCCCTGTTAGTTTGCCCAACGTACATCTTTTCACGGTCCTGGCACGGAATGCGTATACTTCGTAGCTTTCCAGTTTGATTTTATCTTTTGGATTTCCAGGTAGTTTACCTATAGTTGTTTGTAGCATGTGTATTATTTGTATGTTGTGGTTTCTAAGAATTCTTCCGATTCTGTTTAATGTACCTTTTATATATGGTAAGACTACTTGTTCATAATTTTTGTTGTTCGTTATTCGGGAACCCTGTGCATTAATACCTTTTTCTATGGTGAGGTTTGTGTAGCTAATTTTCTTTAAAGCACTAGATATTATATTAAGTTCAGTTGTCTCATCTGTGTTTCAGTTAAATGCACGGATCTGAATATTATGGATATTATTATTTATGGATGCCTATAGGTTATGATCAACCTAAAAAAAAAGAGCAAATAAAATTAAAACCAACAAATATATATGCCTGTTTTTCCGAACGTATTACAGGAGAGAAAGAAGACAAATTTGATATTTGATATTTTTGTACCAAAAAGTGCCTTTGAAGTCAAAACCGGTAAAAAATAGGTAATAATTCCGACCAGATTGTAAACGCTGTTCCAAAGCCATACAATAAGCAACCATGTTGTTCCCAAAGATTAACAATTTTAATTTAACGAAAGTCTAATTTAAATTAGCTTATATGCTTTTTTATCTAATCTGAATTACTAACAGTGGCGTATCTAAATCTATTTCTTTTCTAAATTTATTTGCTCTACTTTTTAATGTCATATTAATATTGAGCAGTCCCTTATTTGTATGTAATAAGTATGTAAATACATATAAAGTTTTATAGTCGAAACTGCTTTATTACCGAGTTTCAATAATAGTTTATTGAATATATACGGATTTTTAATTTTTCTCGTGGTGCCATGCCGCCGAAGTACGAACTTCTCCATTATTTTGAGTAATCGATCCAAAGCTATATAGAACAAAGAAAATGTAATAGGTGAGAGTGCTAAGTTAAAAAGGCGTTTAAATTTCTTAATTTACGTAAGGATTAAAATGTGACTTTTTTAAAAAAATTATGTAACTCTTTCAAAGAAAGATTGACTTGCTACATACCCTAAAGCATAAACACAATTTCAGCATACCATGCCACGTCTCGAGCTAGCCTGTGCCTCGTACACACATACACACAACTTGACTCGTTACAGACACCACTCCTTGCTGACTTCTCTCTATAAGCGTTCTGCAGCAAGTGAAAATCCACACTTTTACAGCACGTGTGCTATAGTACCGCGGCATCAAAGAAGGAGTTACTCAATTTATCCCAGTCGGTACGGTTGGTGTTCGATAAATGATACTATTGAAGCTACTGAATTATCATATTAAATTAAAGGCAAACATTTGTTCATATATTTTTTTTAAACATATTAAATTACATTTTTCATGTGGGTAACAGTATAGATTATTAAATAGTACTTCAATTTTCTCTACCGAATTGTGGTCTATCGGCGAAGCTCTTAGATATTTATAGATTTTAAGTATAGTAATATTTTTTCCCGCCTTTGCTAATAGTATTTGTATCCCTTGGTTTTTTGCCGACACTGATAAAAATTTGATTGGAATTATCTGCCGCATTAGAAATCAACATGCACTTTGTCCACATTCTATGAAAAAAATTGGTTTAAGTAATGACGAAAATTGTGAATGCGGTGAAATAGGTCACCTGGAGCATTACATTTTAGGATGTTCTATACATAACATGTATATAGATAAATTTTATACTAGTATTATGTACAATTTCCTTTCAACTTAGAAGTATCGATCGTCAGAAAATATCAATATCTATAAAGCATTATAGAGGTTAGTTACTTATAGAAATATTAAATTATAAAAAAAAATGTGCATACATACTAATAATAAAATATATATAGAATATTTTCCAAAAGTGTAAGAAAGAAACACTAAAAAAAAACCAAACAAACAAAAAACACAAAACAATTCCTTAAAAAACAATGTTAACATCTCAACTTTTAATATTTTTTAAGAAGAACCTTTTACCGCTGAAAAGTATGTGATCAGGAAGCTTAATATAAATTATTACACCTTATAATAGGCAGAATTTCGACCTGTTAGTGTAACACTGCACAGTGTTTACATGATCCCTGTAATGAGTATCATGATTCTGTACCCGATTTCTTAGAGTAAAACTTGTATTTGAATGTACTGTTTTAAAGATGACGTTTTCTATGTAAACTGGGTACAAGTGAGGAAGTATTGTGTATAACTTTATTTTCAATTATTTTAAAAGATTTGATGAATATATCTTTGGAAACAAACCACACAATGTACTGCAAGTGGGAATAAACTAATGAGTTTTATACTGTTCTTAACAAATTTGAACAACTACAGCACACAACTTTCGTCTTATTTAATCTACGTGGCCCTTCCGAGATAAAGTTTTATCAATTTTCGATCCTAGATACTTAATAGAGCTTATTGAGGCTGTCGGTTATTATTAAGTAAAACAAGGGGGTCAGCCTCTGGCTTTTTTTGATATAAAAAAAATTATAATAGTATAAAAAAAGGATTTATTTTTGTTAAATGTCGGTTTATAACTCTGAAACCAGTTGACAATTAACAGCATATATTTTTCTATTAACACCTTTTTGAATTTGTGAACTAGATTATTAGTCATAATACGAGTATACTATAAACCTAAGTATTCTTTAAATAAATGTCATTTTTCTTATTTACGATGAGTTATTATAAATTAATAAAACAACAGAATAACAGAATAAGAATAACAGCAATGAAGTATAAACATATGCATACAGAGTTGACAGATTTAGGCGGGATTACTATTTGTCGGTCACTGTTCCACTTTGAAAGGTATTCATGTTTCGTTGCCACCACCCTGTGGTTTAGTTAAACATTTATTATCTAAAAGTTGACTGGATATGCTTTGCTTCCTCTATTTTTATGTAGAAATGTACTGTTTCGATATATAATAAGTAATATTTTTTTGCTGAGGAAATAAAAAACTAATTTGCATCTTCGCCAATAAAAAACCTATTGCCACTTGTTACCATCCTATATATTTCAGTATGGTAAATTTTCCTTTAGGGTATTTATGCAACTTCAATAACAAAGATCCAATTGAAATATTTTTTTTTGGTTACCACACATAAAAAACACTATTGGTGAAAAAAACCTACCTATGCCGAAATACCTAAAACTGCTAAATAACATTTCTTAATTGTATTGAAAAAAGTCAGTTTAAGTTCGCACTTCAAAACCATCTCAAGGTTTGAAATCAGTCCGAATTCAAGAAATACATTTAAATTTAAGAAAATAAAAAATATAAGATCTGAAAAGTCAATTAGCATGCCTCTGAGGAAAAACTAGAATTATATATTTTTTTTGAAACTGCCAACCTAAACATATTTCTATATATAATTCTAATAACGTTCGTTTATATAGAAAATAGTTTAAAATAAAGTAATATAACTTTCCGGCCTCTTATAACCCCTAAATTTAATTGAAATTTACTTTTTTGTTTTATGAATCAAATCTAACCTCAAAATACTCAAAGCACTGAAAAGCTGTGTAAAATTAGGAAAAAATAATTTAAAGGGTTAATTGATGTAGAAGGGAAAATATTGAAAACAGTGCATATTTTTTAGAAAAATAGAATAAAATATCAAAATATATAACAGATGTCAAAATTTTGAGAGTTTTCTCCCAATAGCCCATTTATTGATTAAATAAAATTTGAAACAAAAATTATTTTGGAATTGCAAATTCTCACTTTTAGCAAAGTTCGTGTAAATACTACTTTTATCTAACCCGTCATAGGTACCGGATCAAAGCAACTCTCAAAACTCATATGACTTATATTACTAACAATATTTTAAGCTACAAGTCGTGCTTCTATGACCAAAGAGAACACGGGATCACATGATAGTACATACGACAGAAGACTATTTGTTTTGCACACTTACTCGATAAAAAAGGCATTAAAAATTTAACAACAGCCTCACAGAAAATAGAAATCAGCTTTCAGTACTCGAATTCCATATAATTTATATAATATTCCAGGTTCCAAAAGCTTTATACAATGTTTTATTGTACCGAAATAAGAGCCACTATATCCGTTGTATGCTAGATGAACTTAACTGGTCAAGGCAATAACCTCACACCTCTATTACTCAACTAAATTTAATCTAAAGGACTTGACCAAATACAACACCGCCTTGCTAACGCCGAGACTTGTTTAATCTTGCCAAGTTTCAATAGTTTGCTTACTTTGTCTGCAGCCAAACGCTTGCTTTAATTTAATACTTCCCCTTTCGTGTTGTTTAGTTTACGTATATTGACTCATTTCGTCATGATGTATGCGTGAATGCAAATTACCCACCAAACTGTTAACTGTTATGTAGAGAACTATAGTCCAGAGAGCCTTTTTTATGCATATTTAGATAGAAATGAAATACCTCGGTATTTGTACGTACATTTCGTTTGGACTGCGTATGGAATAATAATGTATAAAAAACTACATCTAAAAAATTTCCTCAAATTAAAGGTTTTAAGTTAAAATTTGAACTTAAACTATTTTCTAAATCCCGTTAACACAAAGCAATTTGATATCAGATGCACTATATAAAAACTAATAAATATTAATAAGTTAAGGGTCTTTTTTTAGTTTATGAATTTATTTTCAATTTATTTATTTTCTAAATTAAATAAGTGGGTATAAATGAGTAGTCCCTAAACTATACCAGTTTAAACTTATAAAAAACATATACGAAAATTAAGGCAAATTATAAACAATGTCAAACTTTTGAAACAACACAATTGTATAATTTTTGGCACTTGAATTAAATTCCCCATTTTAAAGTCAATTAATGTTTAGTTTCAAAACTGAATGGCGCGATATTTTGACAACAATAATTTTGATCTTTTACATTTTAGACACGAACACGCAGAAAGCTAGTGCTACTTGCGTCAGCCTAGAGTATTTTAGAGTTTATTGTAGATACCGGCCATAGATATAAGGTATCCATATAGTTTAATTTGAATGATACTTTTAGAGAAATAATAATAAATAAACTTAGAAATAGAAATAAAAAAAACAATAATAAACAATGACAATAACCAAAACTGGACTTGGCGTCAACACCCAAACTGGAAATCACAATTTCCCACTTACTAATTTAAATTAATTGCCATCCATTAGCAGTTAAAGACTAACCTTAAGCTGGCACATAAGATGAATGCCTATGAAATTTGGGTGTCGGAGTCAAAAGTGCCGTCGTCATTGAAAAGGGACAACTTTCCCATACGCCGGCAATTCAAATGGAGGGAATCCTCGTAACCCCTTCAGTTGGAAAATAGCCTTTCAAATAATTAAAAATACTGACCATATAACAAGTATGAATTATAAAAAAAAACAAAAATCCAGACGGCTTTAAACTAGTATATCAACAAAAGAAACCCCAAAATATACTATAATAAGCGCCATTTTACTACATACTTATACTTTAGATACCCGTTCCTGGTACCCCGTATAACAATAAAACGAATTCCCCGTATATTAATGAAAGCATCTACTCCGATGTCGTGTATGCACCACTAACATATTTATTATTTTTATTACAATTAGGTTAATATGTCATGAATATATGTTAGAGCTTACAAAATTTTAGAAGGATCCGTGATAGTTATTCTACTGTTCGATTTCCATGTGATTTTGTCGCTTCTAAAAGCATTTAAGGAGATTGCATAGTGTTTATCTCAATGTCGCGTCAGCAAGGCACACATTGAAAAAAGCTAGTTTTTTTTTAAAAAACGAAAAAACTCGATTTTAGCTCGAGCTTTTGACCGATACGTAACTATGAATGTTTAAAACAAAAAATTCGGGTATGCTGCATTTTAAAAGTTTTTCAAAAATCAGCCTTAACACCGATCGGACTGAATTTCATACTAGTTTCTAGAGGAAACATGGACGTTTCTTCGGTGTATTTACTTCATTCGAACAAGACCTACTGTTTAGATGACACAGAGCTGAAGTGGAATAATTGCTTATGTTTGAGGCACCCTGTATATATATATATATATATATATATATATATATATATATATATATATATATATATATATATATATATATATATATATATATATATATATATATATATATATATATATAGCACTTTTGATTTTGATAATCTATCACAATTAATTATAAAAATATATATTTTTTGTTGACAATATGGCGTACTACTTTTGCCATTTTGATTTATTTATGCAAACCCAGCTAAGAACACTCGCGGGATACAGACAAATTTCTTGATACCTTACTCATGAACATCGATTCAGGTTTTAGGCTGTATTGGTACTAATAAACAATGGAACTTACATACATGATTGTTAAATACCTTACCCTCTTTATTATGTGTGTTTAAATTTTGCTGCTAGAATAATAAATTTCGTTTTTTTGGCTTTTTCGCAACTTAATAAAATATCTAATTTTAAAATGATTGAAAAAATATTTAATTAAATTACATATCTCAACATGTGAACTAGTTTGCCCACAGAATGTTTTGATAAATAATATAAAGAATTTTATTTAAGCAAATAAAATGAAAAAATTGTGTCATTTACCTTAAGTTTTTATAGACATAGAACAGTTATACAAGCGCATTCGTCCTGTAGGAACTCATCAGTGCGTCGATAGTTAGAGAAAAGCATTTCTAATAGAAAAGGATTATTTTCAAAATTATAAATTTGACACTTTATTCGATATGTAACCCAGAAACAATAAATAGATAGTTTGCAGCCATTACCACCCTAATAAAAGAAAACTTAATAATAAGTTTGAATTTAAACGGCAAATGATTTTTATAATGAAAGTAATTTCCCCCAGATTCAGTAAAAGCTATTTACACATTACTTCCTGGTCATCTACTAACCTTGGCCCTTAACAAAATACTATTGCTGACAGTTATATTAGCAAAACAAAGGAAACATCACCTACGAACATCATTAAAAGTATAATTCTTGCTGTTATTAAAAATGCATGCTTCACAGAATGTCCAAACTGTACAAAACTATTTCTATAGCCAAGTGTTAAGTATTGATAAAGCCAAAAACAATGCAGATATGGACAAGCTACTAAAACTTAGTAATACGCAATACTCCTCATTAAATAGCAATAAATCTGATGACGCCAAAACCGAATGGGCTGTTAAAGAGTTACAATTTTGATATCGGCATTCGCCCCGAAGATCTAAAATAAGCCGTTAGATTTTTCTAAGGTAGCTTCAGAAAAAAAAAGTTGTTTCCTGGGAAATATGTATGAATATCAAGACTTTACAAAAAGAAATATGTATATATATATATATATATATATATATATATATATATATATATATATATCTATATAGAAACTGACAAATGTCAAGGAAGCAACACACATATTTTTCGTATATGAGAACATGTCGAGAATGTATTGAACACACAGAGAATGTAGACCACAGCTAGTCTTGATCTTGAAAGTTTTGCGACTGTATATCAGGCTGAGATTATAGCAATCCTGTTCTATGTACGGGAGAATTTTGCCAAAGATATCGTTATCAGCATATCTATCTTTGCTACCACAGTCACGGGGCAATTTAGGCACCTAGAGGGGCTCTAGGGTGACTATCAATCCAGTAGGACTAGCCTCGTTCTGGCCATCAGAGCATTGCGGTAATGGGAGAGGTAATCAGCTGAATTAAAAACATAGTAACGCTGCTTTCACTGAACCGAAACCTGCTATTGAAATCTTCTACAGTCAAGACCCGGACCAACTTAGAACCATTATCGAAGTTTTAACTGGACACTAACGGGTTACGTGCATAAGATTGAATTCTGCAACGGTTCTGCAGGTTTTGTGCCGAGGTAGATGAAACTAGAGAGCATTTTTGTCTCTCGATGTAATGCTTTAGTTAACACACGACTGGCTAACCTCTATGTTTAGACGGGGGCTAGAACAATGGGTTCCAGCGAGTCTAGGTACTGCCGTTGCCCAGCTCCTCCACTTACGTTTAGGGTCTTAAATGCGAATTTGGGAAAATGGCTCTGACTCCGTACTTGTAATGCTTAGATGCTGTTGACATGATAGCCTATCATTACATTTTTTAAAGTTATTTTAGAAAATAAGTGGCTTAGGGAGATCTTTATATAATCCAGTTAAAGATAATAAACGCTTTAATTACAGTTGTTCGCAATACATACCAATCCTCGGTAAAAAAAGAATATAAACTTTGCTTATTTATATATCCATTCTCAACTCAAGAAATATTTTAGACAAATATAAAAAGGAAATCGAAAAAATTTAAAACTTCTCTGTAAAAACTTGGAAACCTACTCTCAAAAATCACTACGTAAAAACAGTAATAATGAAAAGACTCGCACGGGAAGAACATCGTGATTATCTAACTAGAGAAGAAAAACTCATTTATGTAGACGAACGTGAATTTAACATCAATATAACAACCAAAACAACATAAATAACTTCGCTACATAACCATTCTCAATGCATGAGGCTCTGAAATTTGTCACACGTCACGTCTTTATTTTTTAGAAATTTGTCACATTTTTTGAAATATTCTATATGCTTAAATGAACGAAGTTTTTTTACGTTGTAAGTACGTTGCCATTGCGCCTATTGTATTATGCTGAATATTCAAGCCTACTACAATTAAGCAAAGAAAAAAATATAATTTTTTAAACTTATATATTTTAAAAACTACTCAAGATAAAACAGGCAATCTATATATTTTTGAAAAGAAAATTGTAAACGCTTTCAAAATTATAGTTAATATATGGAACATGCTATATATTAACTATAATTTTGAAAGCATTTACAATTTTCTTTTCAAAAATATATAGATTGCCTGTTTTATCTTGAGTAGTTTTTAAAATATATAAGTTTAAAAAATTATATTTTTTTCTTTGCTTAATTGTAGTAGGCTTGAATATTCAGCATAATACAATAGGCGCAATGGCAACGTACTTACAACGTAAAAAAACTTCGTTCATTTAAGCATATAGAATATTTCAAAAAATGTGACAAATTTCTAAAAAATAAAGACGTGACGTGTGACAAATTTCAGAGCCTCATGCATTGAGAATGGTTATGAATTACGTTTTATTCTTTCTTATTGAAATATATTGTGCTCTTAGATTTTTTCTATGTCCAACTATAAAGTCAATCACCGTTTAATTATGAAAAAAAAAAACCCGTACAAGCCCAAGTCTGGTGTATTTTAACATACCTAATCCACCGATTATTCCTTACATCAATATTATTGTTAATGTTTGTTTGGAAAGTGGGTACCTTTTAGAGACCTGGAAAACATCATTGGTGAGTCCCATTGCAAAGATTGCTGCTCCAATTTCTTCTGGAGATTTGGGCCTAATGAGTATTTTGCCGATATTGTCCAAGATCTTCAAAAGATTTGTTTATAACCAGAAAAGGAATTTTGCTTTAAAACACAACATTCTCCCGGAAAATCAGTCAAGGTTTAGAAAAAAACTTTGGAATGCAGCTCTCACCAATGTCTTGGACAACGTCAGGTGAGTTTTTAATACTGCACAACTGTTTTAGAACTTTTTAATTTGCGAGGCATTTGATTCCGTTAGCACATATGAAAATGTATTCAATTTATTTGTCGAAAAAGCAAGTTGTGTTATTTGGGTATATGATATCTTCTTGGAACGGCTTCCAGGGCTCAATTTTGGGGCAGCTTCTATTTATCGTTTACACCGGATATTGTTAAAAGCCGAAGAATGTAGGCCTAAGGGCAATAGCTGACAACACGCAACATTAATAAACTTTTGCTCGCATGAATTCCATTGTAAGGAATATCTTTTAAACGAATAGTTTCGGAGGATAATATTGCCTATGGTTGTCAACTTCCGACAAAAACCAAGTAATTGCTTTTTGAACCGGTGTTTAATTTAAGTATCGATAACTCGAGAACACTGATTTTTCAGACGGCGACAGCGATGGCCTCTTCACAGAATATTTTACATATTGTCAAGAAATCTCAGAAAGCTACTGTCTGAATCTTTAGTGTTGTCTCAGTTTAACTACTGTGTTCATGGAATGTTTTTGAATAGCCGGGAGAAACTGCCGATGCAGAGAGCTCAAAACTTATGTGTGAAACTTGTTTATGTTAGGGAAGTATGACTACCTTATTTCATATCCTATAGAGTTTTGGTGGATCTCGATACATAACAGACGACAACTTCATTTACACACGCAATAATTACTCTTAATACTATTCTTGATTCCAACCCACTTAACAATTTTTTAAGAAAAATCAAAACATATATTAAGGTTTCTGATAGCTTGTTTAAAGGATTTAATTCTCCTAAGAACTTAATTTCTAACAATCCAAGTTTACCTCGATTATATCAGACCAGTGATGAGTTTTTTTCTTCTCAGTCTCATAAAAATCCTTATTAAATTCAAGCCTTCTAACTCGGTAAGTAACACTCTAGATTTAATTAATAAACTTAAAAATATTAAATTGAATAACAATCACCTATTAGTATCCTTTGTGTAATTTGTTTACATCAGTGCCAAAGAAGGAAACTATTCCATTGGTAGGTTACTTATTAAGATCTAACAACGTCAAAGAGTCTACAGTGGTGGAAACACTTACGCCTTTAAATTTTGCTCTTTCTCAGGATTTGTTTCAATAGCAAGTTTTATCAACAACCTGAAGGCCTTGTCATGGGAAGTAGCTTATCCCCTTTCCTTGTAGATCTGTTTATGGACAATATTGAGAGGCTTCATATTCCTGATAATACAGAAATAAAGCATTTCTGCAGATACGCCGACGATTGATTTCTATTGATAGAGGGTAATTCTGACTCTGCTAACCTCTTATTATACAAGTTTAATCAAACACATAAAACATTCAATTTACATCAGAAATTGAATAGAATGACTCTTAATTTCTTAGATCTCACCATTTATAGATCAGATACTGACCTACTGACAAACTTATCATGTCATTCATAAAATATCTAATCATCTATATTAACATAAAATGGCTGCTTTTAATTCTTATATTTATAGACTTTTGAATGTCCCTATATCAGAGGCTGACTATAAGGAAGAAATTAACATGTTAAAGCAAATTGCTTATAGCAATGTATGTGACCCAAAATTAATATATATAAAAATCAAGAAGGTTAAAACTCAACTTTCGAAAAATCTTTCTTTTCATTGCCTGAACTTGATGTTGATACGTTTGTTTCAATTCCTTTTTTAAATAACAATTTAACAGAACAAATTTCAAATATTTTCGAATCTTTTTGTAATAATAAAGTATCTCATAAAATTAAGAACAACCTTGGAATGTCTTTGATAGCAAAAACAGAATAAACAAACTCAACAAAAGTGTAGTTTATAAGCTTAACTGCTCTGATTGTGACGCTACTTACATAGGTAGAACTTACGGACCTCTATCAGTTCGTATTATTGAACGTGTTAATAAACCTAATAAGTCACCATTTGGCAGTCACATTTAGTCTAATCAACATAATTTTAACCTAGATAAGCAATTCTAGCTCTTGAAATTCTGAAATTTACACCTCCTCACTTCTCTGGCAATTCCTGTCACGCAGCTACGCTGTTCCTTTACCTACCCAACCCCCGTCCCTTTTTTTCAAGAAAGTATTTATCAATCTTTCTGCACAAAACATAAATACAATATCAGTTTTGTGGTATTCTTATTTTGTTTTGAAAACGTATAAATAATAACAATCTTTTGTTCAACAACTAATTGAAATATTTATTCCCATTCTTATGTATTAAATTATTATTGCTGCCAAAAAATAGTTGCTAATAATTTGTCAGTTTTTACAAAGATTAACGAAGACTTCTAATATTATATTTAATTATAGTTTTTGACAACAAGTTGTTCTTGTATGGAAGATCAGTAATTTAACACACTTTTGTCAGAAATGCTTAAAGCTTTTGATTACAATTTACTAGCCAACATTCTTTCAAAATATTTTATTGACTTTTATTAATAATTTAGGCACACATTAAATTGTAACACATTTGTCTACCTTCCCGCAAATCCTTGTTTTGGTTTCTCAATGTTCTAGTTTTGTTTGAATCTCACTTAAGATTTCTGTTAGGGTTAGCAACAATGCATTTGTTTTTGTCATTACTCGCTAATTATTTGAATTATTTTTCTCGGCTCTCTCAATCTCCCTACACAGTCTTTGTTTTTTTTATTTTGATCTAAACTCGTTACTAGTGTCGTTTTTTCTTAAACAAACCGTAAAAGATATCTATTAGTCTTAGTTTTGCAATTTATTCTATATTTAAATTTCGATTTCGGTTAAACTCCTTAAAATAACTTGCCATAACATTTTTTAAATGTAACATTTTTTAAAATGTAATTAGGTGTTCGTCAACTTTTGTTTTGCCTTTGTTACATGTAAAAAGTTTTTGAGTGCATTGATTTTAGAACCATGTATCTTTCTGTCTGTTTACTGACGAGTAAGTATATCGTTTGATTCAGCCTTTTACTTTTCATTTTGGCTTTCTAGCTTTGCCACGATCTTTATAATTGAAGGGTTTTATTACTCGATGTACTTATTTGTAGGTAGCATTGCTGATGACTAGTTAGTCGAAAGCTGCTCTCTCTTTGGATTTGGATAATATACACGTTATACAAGCAGACCTTTTTCCTTTTATTGGGATATTCATCAATAATATTTCACAAACTTCTTCATCTCCGGTCCCCAAAACAAATGTCATTACGATTTCTATTTTTTTGAGTTCGGCTTAATGAATCCATTATTTCAAATTTGACGTCGACAAAACGCAATACTTTAACTGGTATTAAAATACTGATTTCCGTTCTGCTGACAATTAACATTAATAATTAAAAAAAATGATCTTTTACGCAAAAACTGTTGAATTTAGAAATTAACCGTATCTTAGGAAACATCTTTAGAATAATTAGTGGAATAGGGATATGTAATAAAATACATATATCCCATTTAAAAAATAAATGTTCCTACCAATTACTGAAAAACGGTAAACTTGGCAATGTTGCAAATATCACCTGCGTCGCATACATGACTGGTTCAAATTTAATTAAAATTTGATAAGCGATTCTGGAGATATTTTTAGGTTTCTAGAGTTTTGTTAGACACTGTTTTTACCTGAAAAAAATTTGTTCATCAATTTATGATAGAACCAGTCGCTTCCGAAATCGATTGTCCATCCCGAAACACACAGACAGGCCATTTACCTGTACAAGAAAAATGTTTTATTTGAATCAAAGTAGATATGTGCGTTGCTTGTATTCCACTTTTTTAAAAAAGAAAATTTAAAGAATCGATATTTTGTAACGTGCTTGAGTTTGACGTTGATGCAATAAAATATGCCAGAACAATAAAAGATGAAATAATAAAATAATCCCAATCGATTTACTGCAAAAATATATTGCTACATTTTTACGACATGCAAAAAGAAGAACAAAATAGAAAATCTAATAACCGCTTTAAACAGTTTTATTCAGACGTTCAATAAAAATAAAGTTTTCATTTCCTTCGCAACGTCAAACATGAATTGACTCAATCTTATACACGAATGTTATTTCAAAGAATTTCTATTCATCTAAACGGGAAAAAAGCTTAAAATCACTGAAATGGATTGTTATTGTAAATTCCATCTATAAAAGAAATTCTACAAAGGGGGTGAAAATTCTTTTTCGGAATATCGAAAGAATCAAAACAAATGGCCTATATGTTCCTGAGGATATTTGTTTTCTTTTTGTGAAATATGGACGCCATAGTTTTCACACGTACGTTGTTGATGTTATTTTGGGGAAATGTTTTTAAGACGAAAGGTTTTTATTTAAGCAAGCTTTGGAAAATAGTTCTCTGTTTGAACATAAGAACATAAACGATTTTTATAGGAGGTCTTTCCTAAAAAAATGAACGGTATAATAATAGGTGTATGTGCTTTCTTTGACTTTAATGAAACAAAGTATACGTTGTGTTAATTTAGTTTTGTATAATTTCTCTTGTTTAGTAGCTGTGGCTTTACACAATTAAATTTTAACATATGTAGCTGCGAAAAAAGATGTGTGTCGACTACTTAATTTTCTATAATGATTTTTTCTCTGAGGATATTTCGTTTCCTTTGCAACAACGAAAATAACTACATAAACAGACATTTTCTCAACTTAACAGTAATATATGTATTTAAAACACTAAACCAATTTTTCCAGCCAATTCCTGAGAAGGATGTACTGCACTAATTTAAATGATTTTTACTCCCTTCATAAAAGGAAAGAATTTATCTCAAATCTTGCACAAAAATCAAGTATTATGTAGAAATCAACTGGTAAAATTTTAGTACGAATCCAAGATGCGGTAACAAAATGGCGGCTTAATAAAATATTTAAAAATTCAGCCTGAAAAAACTACTTAATGAACTGATTTCAAATTGTGTGCCATCACTAATTGTAGTATAGAGATGAACTAGTAAAAGTGTGGTACTAATTCAAGATGGCGGAACAAAATGGCGGCTAAATAAAATTTTTTTAATCTGAGAAAATCACCCTCTCAGGTTTTACATATATTATCGTATTGGCGTCCCTAGATGCCAAAAATATGTTTTATCAAGTCCGTCGGTCCGTCTGCCGGTTTGTCTGCTTGTCTGTCAGTTCGCGGCATAGTTTGAAAACTACTCATCAGATTGACTTCAAATTTTAGTCAAAAATTAAAAGCTCATATGAGGATACCCTGGTAATATTTTGGTAAAAATCCAATATGCCGGAACAAGATGGAGGACTAGTGAAACATTAAAGAAATTATCAGTAAAAAACCTAATTATTTAATTTATCTGAAATTTTGTACAAAAATCAAGTATTAAGTAGGAAACAACCGGTAAAATTTTAGTAGTGGTAAGTAAGTACTTAGAATTGTTAAACTATTTTCGTAGTATCGTGAACAAGTTCCATTCCTCGCGAATCACACAAAACCTTGACACAGTTTCCGTATCTAAAGATATGCAATTAGACTAAAATACTAAACCATTCCATTTAAGACACCTCAGAAAAATGGAATTATTATTATTAAAAAAAAATGATAAAGAAGCTTATGATACAAGAAATAGACGTAAAGTGGTTATAGAGTAAAGATCCTTGAAACCGTCACATTTAATAAAACGGGAATGTAATTTTACTTTAACGCCATGTAATTCCAGGGACTACGATTTTTTATTTGACCAATTTTGTGAACCCTGTTCTATGTTAATATTTAAAGAAGAGTTCTAATGCATAAAAACGTAAAAAATATATGCGAAATATACATCTTATTATTTTAAATTCGTTTTATTTAAATTCTCGTAATACGTGATTTGGATGACTAAAGAAAATTATAATCCGATATTGCATTGTTGATCCATTTTGCCGGGGTACAAAACGAACACGAAATTATCCTAATTTTTACGTGCCAAATCCACAAGAACGTATCAAAATTACTGTAAATTTGACACAATGCATATAGATCATCACGCTTAATTTTCCTTTGTCTACTATAAACATTTTTAGTGCCTTTCTAATGTTTGACATCAGTTGCAGATAGTCACAAAAGCTTCCTTGGCATATTTAAGGAATCCAACAAAGCCTTGTTTTTGTTAGATTGTCATTTAGCTTATTGTATCTTAATTATCAAGTGTTTCTATTCTATTTCTCGTCATTTAAAGGAAATCATTTTCCAAGTTCTCGAGATGTTTCCTTACTCTCAAAAGGGTGTCTTAATCTTTTGCAGACTGTGTTGTAGGATATTCGACAAATAAGTTTAGGCAGCCTCTAGAGCGAAATAAGTTAATTATTACGTCTTAATTTCCACTTCTTAAACCCTCTACAAGGCGTATTTAAGTAAATGTCTTTACTAGAATGCATCCGGAAAGCTTTAGCGCTGAGAGTTTTTTTTGTCATATATAGAAATGAAAAAACTCTCTTCTTCACTACTAATGAAGAGCTATGACCTAAAGCATATTATTGCTATTATGAAAAAAGGAAATATTGAGAATAAACTGTTGGGATTTTTAGATATTATATTTGAAATTATGTTCTTTTCTAAACTTTCAAGAAAAATTTTCTTAATAAAGGAAAATATATGTGAATTCTTTACTTACAAGGCATACAATTTAATTGATTATAATTATCAGAGTTTGTTATAATTTAGTAATTTTTGATAAATTATTGATTATGATTGTTGTTTGTAATATTTTAAAGCATCATTACAATGCATTTTGAAACTCATTTCAATTGTATATAATTGTTCATTTCAGACTCAGGTTATTCAGTTTCCGAGCTCTGTAAACTATATATTAACTTGAGTGGCAACCAATTGCAAAAAAAAATTTCATTTGTTACTACGTCTCTGCAGAAAAGCTGACTAAAAATAAAGAAAAAAAAACAATATAGTTTAGTTATTATTTATTATATGTAACACTTTCTTATATATTCTAATGCTTTTTCTAAAAATATTTTCATGAAAGACAAATTGCCATATTCCAGTTTTAATCACGGCAGGAATCTACTAAGGTAAATGTACCTATCACCGACCTAGTACTTATTACCGACCATCACATATTTTTCACTAACAGTCAGGTGTTGCCAGTTTGAACAATTCAAAAATAGGTTAATTACATCAGTCTTTAGCCACACATCGTGGAAGCACTCACGATTTCTTAGCAAATTCTCCTAATTTGTGTACAAGTTTATTAAACGATATTTATTAACTAGTAGGTTAAATATAATGTTTTAATTTATTTTTTATATTAAAATCTTATATTTTATTAGAAATAATGTTATAATTAACAAATAATGATTGGTCGGTGATAGGGGCAGTCATTATATACAATATCTTTTTTACCGACCAATCGGTCGGAATTAGGAGAACACACTATTATATTTTTCTTGAATTTTTTATTTATTGAAAGAATATTAAAGGACAAGGTTTATTTTTTCATATAAATAATAACTTTTAGAAGTTACAGATCTATTACCGACCTCTTAAATATTTGTATTATATCTTCATTATGAGTGTATAGAAACAGTAAAATTTTTAGTTCAAACGTCGAATGTTTTATTTGTGTCCGATATAAATTTGCAAATATAAACACTATTTTGTCGCCAATACTTATAATAAAAACGTTTGTATCACAGATTATGCGATATTACCCCAATACGATAAAAATATTTGCCCAGTCTAACTCAAAATTGTATTTAAATCGATAAAAAAAGGTCGGTAAATAGGACCTAAATTCTTATCGGTTTCCTATCACCGACCAACGGTCGGTAAAACTTACGCCCATGATTTTGACTGTCTTTATTATAGACCGGTCGGTCGCAATTTGACGCAAAACTTTTGGTAATGTATAGCTCTCTTAAAAATTAATGGGGGTTTTGGATTTGCGGATTGTTCCCGTTTCAACTAAAAAATATTGAGAATTCTAAAATTGCTTCTTCCAGTAGCAACAAACAATATATCAAAACAGAATTCAACTGATTGTGCATCAGATTCTTCCATGACATATCACAAATCGAACGACAATTGGATCAAAGGAAAAAGAATTTCAAAACAGCGGATAGATTTGGGGGGGTCCAATAGGGGTCAACATTTTATTCCATTTTTGGAAAATAGTAAAGGAAAAAGGCACATCAGCTACTGATAATGTTATTACTGCGACACTAAGCTAACCAATAATTTACCACTTCTGGATTTTGATTCTTTAGATCTAGGTTTGAATTGCTCTGAAAATTTGTGGTTGGATATGGAAACAAAGAGTTAATCGATGATCCTGATCATACGGCATCTACGCCACAACAGCATGGCAAATTTGAAATTCTGTGTATCAAACCTGTTGGACAACCGGATACTAAAGTATGGGTTCATAATCCCGCTGAATCAAGTAATATTTTATAGAAATGTAGTATTTTTAGTTTACTTATATAACATTTACTTTTTAGCTTCAAAACCCCGTAAAAAAGTGATAGTTATGTCCATACGGCCCCTAATTCCCCAGTTATCGTTTCTCCAAACCTTGCTAACAAAGATTTGCCTCTGAATCCAAAATAATTATCTGTTAAAGGCAATACTGTTAGCGATCACGAATGTAGTCTTAATGTTAAGTACTTATAACTAGTAAGTGTTATGTGTCAATCATGTCCTAAAATATATGAAATAAATTGTTTTCATTTACTTATTATCCTTTATTTTTAGATGCAAAGTTCATTGACAATAAAATTCTGGATGTCTGTTAGTCAACCATGAAGGGCAAAGGTAATAAAGTGCCAACTAATGCGCTTAAAAACATTTATATTAAACAATATAGAAGAAACCAAACCAAACCAACTCAAGAAGGTCTTGTACCTTCCAATACAATTTAGGATTTCGAAAAAAATAACAACTACACTTGCTACATCGGAAGAATAAATAGAACAACAGAATAAGATAGATAGAAAGAAGAAAAATCAGAGCGGGCGAAAAAAAGAAAAAATAGTAAAACCAAAAAAACAAACGAAAACAGTGAGAAAAGCTGACAATTCTAAACCAAATATGACGATAAATAATAATGGCACAAAGAATAAGACAAATGAGACTGATAATGAGACTGACAGCGAGGTAAAGCATGTCATTGTAATATATGAAGAGGAATATTTTCCTGGTTTGATCCTTGATTCAAGTTTGACTGGTGCAGTTGTAAAAATAATGGCAAGGAGTGGTGTGAACTGGAAGTGGCCCGAGAAAGATGATATACTTACATACAGTTCAAATCAAATGGTATGCAAAACAAATCCACCAAAGTTAATTAACCACCGAGGAATTTATTATGTACCTGAAATTGAAGAGCTTAGAAGGGGTTAAGAAAGCAATTTGTTCGCAAAGGAACATAGTTATAAGCGTTTGTTTTTTTTTTACTTAGATTCGACTTAGAAATGATAAATCCTTTTTTATGTTTTGCTTTTTTTTTCTTTAAAAAGTGATTTATTATGATTTCTTGTATTATGCCAACACAAGCTACAAAAACTAAATAAAAACAACAAAAAAATTAAGGTAAGTATCAGTGATATTCTGCATAAAAAATGGCAGTCGGTAATAGGAGCCAAAATGGTCGGTAATAAGACCATCACACACGAACGGTCGGTAAAATGTACATATCAGAAGTTTCAAATAAAAAAACATTAATTTTTTTTTCAATATCATGATCAATTTTACCGTTATCTCTTACTCTCTGTTGCTTAAAAATATTTTAAACTTCAAACTAGAAATATTAGAACTTTGAGTTTTTACTTACAAACCTTAATATTAACCTTTTTCAGAGGAAAAGCTTAGGTGGTCGGTGAAAGGTATATACATTTATCTTACGTAATGTAATGAACAAAATAATCCTCGGTTTCTGTATAACATGTGCTGTGTAAATTTGGAAGAAAATCTTAGCAAATATAAAATGACATACAAAACACAGAGAATACTAAATATTCTAACTTGCTTTCTTACGTAATCAGGAAAATGGAGTGATGTATTTGTCATTACTCACACAGCGTTTCCTATCATACCTACGGGAAAGGAAAAATATGGAGGTACAATTAATAACTGAATGAAAGAATTGTAAAAAATATCCAAATATGTGTTTAGGTTCCCTTCAAAGGTAACAAATAACAGTTATATTAATTATAATCTCCAATATAAATTTTACTATCAACAGACTGAAGCTGTAAAACTAGCGAAGGGGACAAACAGAACCGTTTTCTGAATGTCAGTCATTATCGAGCTTATATAAATGGTGATTATCAGTTCGGTTAGTTCTCCTCCATTCCTATAAACTGACTCCAGCCAGTCAATATCTGATTCCGTTATTTTAATGTGGTTTCGTCTGCAATACCGTACGAAGTGGGTGTCGCCTAGCCAAACTGTCTCCTGTGTGTAATGACCTCCGAGTAGCTGCAAAAAAGACGTGCAATATTTCGGTTTCGCTACGCTATATAGCGGCAGCAAGTTTTTTATTTATGTTAAGTGCAGTGGGTCTCGTGAAATTCCTGATAAGTAGTGGGGGAAAACTAAAAGTTGATAAATTAATTTTAAATTATTAATTTAATCTTTTGGTAATGCAAACTTCTAAGTTATACGTTTCAGGCATAAGGCCTTGGTGCTACTTCGTGGTAAAAGGATTTTAACTCCCGGCAAACATTTCTACATTTGGCTAACGTTAAGCACCTTCAAAGCGATTTGAGCAGCCGTTTTATAGGCGTTGGGAAAATATAAGTGGGAGTCAAAACGTTAGATGTACTTGCACCCATGGCACATTCCTCTGTCTGTTTATAAATTAAATATTTGTATAAAAGATAAGTTGAATATAATGTAAGGTCTACGACATAAATTCGTCCAGCGGATGCCTGTGTACTTTTTACGTTTGTATATAAGAAAATTATATCCGAAGATATTAAAACATGATTATGTAGTATTTGAAATATTTTTTTCTCTTAAAATGTGAGGAATTTTTAATGTATTATTAATTTTTGTTTATTACTTCAAAATTATATTTTTGAAAAACCTGAAGAAGCTTTAAAAGGAAATTAGATGCAAGATACAATAGAACGAATAGTAATTTGAGCAGCCTACACATTTTATGTGGGAAGTCATTATTCATTTTTGGTTTTGAAGCAGTATCGGGCAAATAATTATTTTTTTTTGTTTTATTTGTTAACGATTTCATTTTTCTTTTTTGATACTATTTGGTTGGATCGCATTTAATTTGCTGATAAGTTGTCATTAAGTAAACTATTTATTTTATTATCGTATTCATATCTCCATATAGACGTTTTAAATAAATGTATTATGTTATAATATAATGAACTCTCTATATTCCAGCGATGTGTGGTATTGCTAAACGGTGGAAATCCTAAACGAGTTAGTCTATATGATGTCGCCAAAAACAGATCTCGGTTATTTTGTTGTCTTTTTTGTGTATCTATGTAGTTCTTAAACAAAATGTGAATGTATTCTTCATTTTTACAGATAATCTAGTACGGATAGATTACGTTCCATGGTAACTTATAAATATGGGACATGTAATTTTGTTAGGAAATTTATTTTCTTTTAGTTTTACACTTAAATTTTTGAAAAAGGCCAGGTTAAAACTAAAACTAAAATAAAGCTCGTTGATAAATGGAAAAAGAAAGTTATATTTCACTCAATACTGTTTCAAAATTTAAGGAGGGAATCCCTCTCCGCTTTAAAACACTCATTTTCAATAGTAATAAACCATTGGCGGCTAGTGCATAAGAGCTGCGGAGCCTAATTTCATATACCTAATTTCGACAATTCGTATTTTTTTAAATATTTTGTATAACAAATAAATCCGGGAGTAAATCTTTAACATCCCTAGAATTTTTTTTCTCTAACGGCAACAAGAACACCGCAAGTTTCAGGACCTGAAGATCTCCAGCGTAGGTTGGTTTGCCGACGCACAGTGGTTTCTCGGAGATCATTTTTGGCCAAAAGTAGGTTATAATAGTGATTAAAAATATCTTGTGTTTAATTGGTAGAGATTACGTTAAAAAATAAACTTTATATAGTAAATTACAAGCTATACACATCTAGATTTGATTAGCTCATGGGAGATTTGGGTTAAAAATCAAATTAAACTTTTATAATTTCTATTTCCTTTTTAGAATTTTTGAATCACGAGTGACGCATAGTAGGGGAAATTAGAGCAATTGAAACTTTATATTACTTCACATTACTATTTCCTAATTAAACAAGCATTAAATTACTTTTTGTTAATTTCTCATTACATATTTGTAAGTTTTCCTTTAGGTAATCACATATTTTTTACACCTTTTTAAATATTTTATTTATCTAAAAGTTACAAAATTTAGCATTAGCTTCCCCTCATATCTGAGAATAAATTCGGATTTAAGTTCTTGTTTTCATTTACTTGAGATCAAGACGATCTCCATACGAAATACCAATTTTTTTCTTTTGAGGATTTTATCTCTTAATCTAAATCCGCTTTTATTCCGTTTTTATTTGTTTCTACCAACTTAATTTCTTACCCAGAATTACTATCACCTTTCTAAAAAGTAGTAATTGTTTAATTTGAAAACTACTTTTCGCTTTAAAATAATCTATACTTCATAATGAGCAACTGATTATTTTAAAGGAAACAACCAAATTTAGTATCCAAATTATCGTTTTACGTACCCGCGGGAATAATGAGACCCCATTTTATTTTTTGAATCAGTGGATATATTTAAATTTAATATGCTGAGATAAGGTCAATTTTATTTAGTAAAAAGATGTAAATTTTCCTTTTTCACCATTTTAAGTATATATTTTTGAACTCTTTTACATCTTCATCCACTTGCTTTGCCGAAATGCAACCAATAGTTATTTTTAGGAGCATGCGGTTGTTTCTGCAATATGCTCAACCAACTTCTTTTAATAGAGAATATATTACGAGAAAATACTTATTATAGTCTATCATACTTTAGATCACAATTAAGCTCTAAAATTCAGGGACGTATCTCCTCCAGTTATAAGAGAAATAATAATATAGATATAACTCTAAAATAGGCCTCCTGCAAATCGAAGCCATACTAACATCTAATTCGAATTTCGCATGTCAAAAAAACCCTAGACAACTATTTTTATTAAAAAAAAACAGAAATAAAAATAAAAATTTAACACCCTGTCTCTTCGAAACGAAGCATTTTAGGACATAGGTTTACAACGAAGCATTTTAGGACATAGGTTTACAAGGAATTTCTTATTTTTAACCAGGAAACCCCAACTGAATTTTTCCGCTATATTAATGAAATAACCTGTAGAATGGTACATAACTTATTAAGTTTATTATTAAAACATACAGTAAATATAAACTTTATTTTGTAATTGAATTTCATGTCATGAAAGCATAATTATTTTACACCTCATTTTAAAAAGAAATCGTCATCAATCAACATATTAATTGAGTAAGTATCAAATCAAGTACAATCAAATCAGATCAAAATAGTAAAACTAAAAACAAGACTTAAACTAAATCTCTAAGAATCTCTTGGTCAATTATGTCCATAATACTAGGAATCCTCCTGTCATAAGGAGCGTTTATCTTATATACAGCTTTTTGAATTAAAATATAAATATGTTCACTCTCTACTGGATATTTAACAAAAAAAAACATGAAAAATTTTAAAGAGTATGTCCAAGGCCCTTGCGGATGAGTTGAATTGATATCGCACTTTGCCTATGATTATGTACATGTTTGGTTTATATTCAGAATGCTATCTCCCACAAAAAGAAGGTATGGTTGAACTGTCTTTTTCTTCTCCAGTGCTTTATTAGCCTTCTGGATTATCATACGTTCAATGTCTCTAGGTATCTAGAAATTATATTGCCATGAAAATAAGTAACAAAAAGTTAAGCCACAGGATCGTATACTTGGTGTAAAAAAATAGGGTAAAATAATTGGAGGGGTGATAATATATAACAAATATGCAAAAAAGTTCATATAAATAAACATGGCCGCCGAAAACTTGTTTTTATTTTCTTTCTCCGGAACCAGTTAAATTTGAACCACCAGTTTTGGTCAACGAATTCCTGTCAATCAAGTTCCTTTTTTAGGCAAAATGGGGAAATTAAGATTTATTTATAGAGGGGTCTACGGACCAAGATATATTTAACAAAATTTGGACCCATTTTTTTTTTAACTCGCATTTTAATGTAGTTTTTACATTTACATTCTATCAGTTTTTAGCCGTTTTCCAACTATAATTAGCTTAACTTGGTTAAAAAGCCGATTTTTATTTATTTCTAGCTTGAACTTAGGTATAGGATATATTAAACAAAATTTGCTCAGCATTTGAGGTAGAATCCGAATTTGTAATAATATATAGTGAGTTTCATTTAAAAAACTATAAGTTTGATCTGGTACAATTTTCTAAAATACCCTATATTATATTTTCATAAATGATTAAAAAATTTAGACGATTTTCTACAACTTGGTAAAAAAATCTCCCTTCTGTGTCTTAAAAAAAAAACAAAAAAGTTAAGGATATAAATAAACGGTATTTTTTGGGAAAGTTAAGGATAGACTAAATTATGATTGAAATATTTTGTTTGCCTTCACGTAATAAGATCCTCGCCAGCAGACGTGAAGCTAAATTAAAATTAAAATTCAGCCATAAGTGGTAGAGGTAGATATTTTTATGGTCAACAGCAATCCTCGTTTTAGTTTAAAAGTATTTCTTTAAATATGTATCTTTAAGGTTAAGAATTACAAATTTAACTTAAATCTATAGTTTTCAACAAATTAACCTTTATTTTATACAGAGGATACTTAATTCTGACTAACTTTACTCGAAAAAAAAATATTTCCAGGAATATTTAACTTGTAGTTTTTGAATACTTATATTTTAGACATTCTAGTAGACATTTCTTATATTGTAGACATTCCATTAGGCCGCCATTTTGTTTCACCATAATGGTTCCTCATCAAAATTTTACTAGTAAATTTTATACCACACTAAATTTTTGCGTAAAATTTAATGTTAATCGAATAAGTAGTCTTTTCAGACCAGTCTTATAAACATTTAATTAGACCGCCATTTCGATACTCAATCTCGTATTCGTACCGAAATTTTTACAAATGCATCTTTATGTAACACTTGATTTTTGTGCAAAATTTGAAAAAATCGTTGAAATAGCCTTTTTATACTGATTTTTTTAATATTTTATTTCACCATCTTGGATTGTATCCCACGTAACAATTAATTTTTTTGTAAAATTTTGAGTGAATTGGATAACTAGTTTTTTTAGTAATGCTATGCCGCGAACAAACAGATCGACAGATAGACAGACCGACCGCGACGGAATTGAGAATACATGTTTTTCGGCATGTAGGGCTCTAAAACGTGAAGATCTGAAAAAATTCTCTTACGATTACAAAACTTTCCTCTACGATGAAATTAAAAAGGATATTTACATTGTTGCCAAACTTACATTATTATATAGAGCTTAATTTTTTCACGTGCCTCCTGAGAGTAATGCATTTTGCTATTAACGGACGACAGACTTTTACAAAACCTTAAATCGTTTTCAGAACCTGCCAATCCCACCACTTTACTGTGCGTGCGTTTTGAAATTTGATTTTCGATGATTTGAGGTGTGATTTTATAGCTTTAATGATGCTTTTATCGATGAAACTGAGCTAACCTAACCCTAACGAGACAGATCTACTAACAGTATAGGTTTTGTTAAAAAATAACTTTTGCTTTAATTTAATATACCTAGATCCGAGATAAAATTGACGCACTCTCGCGCGATTTTGTTTTACAGAAAACCTCTTCTTAATCTAACCCGATTTTAAGAAAATAAAAAACTGAAAAAAAAGCTATTTTATTTCTTCTTACATATAGATCATATTTAAAATAAACTTGACAACGTAGGATCCCCAAAACACTGAATTCCTGGAAGCTGAAATTATAATATAATTATGTCATGCAACTATCAAAGATCACAAATGCTCTAGTATGTCTAACATATAACTTTCCAAAAACTGAATTTTTGAGTTTCTAATTTGAAAAAAAAATATACTTTAAATTTGTCAAATTCTGTGGATGTAATTCTTTACAAGAGCCAAAAGGCTAAATATAATTATACACTTTATTAACTAAACTTAGAGAATTGGAAATAGTAAGTTTTTTGGAAATAATACAGCAACATTTTTTATATCAACCCAGAAAGCTATTTAGTAAAGACATTACCGGTGCCATAGCCTGTGGCATGCATGCGTGGTTTGCACACCGTCGAATTATGATGCCCTCTTTAATCTTAATCTAGCTTTTGCAGTGACACAAAACCCGTTGTATATTATCTTACTATGAATTATTAAAGGATTATATATGTCTTGTCCATCTGGACTCTTACTTACCTCTTAATTTCAAGTACTTTTCATCTTCACACTTCCACTTGCAAGCACAATAGTAAAATGGTATAAAAATATTCGTGTATAGACATCTCTTTTTGGCGTACGACGTAACATGTCTTTACTCTATCGGAATCGCGAAAAATGTAAAAAATGAGACTATATTGACTAGATTATTTTGGAGAGACGTCAAATAGGTTTAGGTTTAAATCCCGATGCCCTCAATTTACATTTCCGTGGATCACACAGGGAATAATATTTTCTTTAAACTAAAGTTTTTAATTGTGGAAGTTTTAAAAGAAGATAATCGTTGTTCTTTTTAAAACTATAGTCT
Source organism: Kuschelorhynchus macadamiae (assembly GCA_030620095.1). Classification (NCBI taxonomy): domain Eukaryota; kingdom Metazoa; phylum Arthropoda; class Insecta; order Coleoptera; family Curculionidae; genus Kuschelorhynchus; species Kuschelorhynchus macadamiae. The sequence goes on along the minus strand of JAUTXW010004013.1, from coordinate 600,898 downwards.
CTATTTAAAAAATAAAAATTTTCAAACTGTGATACTTAGTATTTAAACCGAATATAATTTTGACCTAATTAGAACTTACCAAGCTATTAATTTATGATATTCTAGTGTTTAATTAGAGTTGTATGAATTCTTCAATTGACAATTATCCTGCACTTAGTTCTAGATTATTTTTTTTTAATATGTGAGAAGAATATTTTAATTTAAGATATTTTCTTTAAATTAAGTAAAATGTTTAATTCAAGGCTTACCTGGTATTCATTGCCAAAACTGTCTCATAATTTAAAGTCGCAAGTACTCTAAAGAAGGAAAAATATCTGAGGTAATTTATTCTTTTAAAATATGACCTTGCCCTTGTGTGTGTATGGGCTAACTTAACGCAAACGGGACAGAATCACCTAATAACACAGGTTTTGCCAAAAAAAATCCTTGTGTATTATACACTCAAACTTAACCAATCATAACCTAACCAAAATAAACAATCTGCGTAAAAATCTACTTGCAACACTGTCCACATATGTCGCATTTGACATTTAAGACTTGACAATTCTCTTCTATATGTTAAATATATTCTTATTTATGAAAATTATTATATATATTATATTATATATTATATATTAAGAAATATAAAAACAAAATATATAAGTTATTTATGCTTTATTGGTAATGAAAACTGTTTTTTAGTAATTTTTAAAGGCACACACGGATAAAATAAAACCTCAGACTACGGTAAACTTTAAATAAATAGGACAGGAAGAAGGAGAATAAAACAATTCTTTTTGGTGATTATTGGTCAAAAACAAATGTGTGAAATGTTACGAATTCACTTTTAATCTGTTTTATACACCATAGTCTATCATTTAAAATTAACAAAACTAAAAATACATGGGTTTGTTAGCCACACAAGAACCGTTTATGGTAATAGAAAGTGTTTTTTTTTGCTTGCATATTTTTAATGCAGAACAGCATTTGAACATCTCACGCGCCGCCACTGTAATAAACAAAAATCTATATAACCTTAAAGATTCCTCACAATATAAGGAAAAAAAATTTCAAGGATTACATAATTATCTTTAGACGTAATTCGCTATATACAAACGAAATATACCAATGAATCTAGCAAAAAAAAACATTATAAAAAGTAAATCGAATTATATAAAAAAAATTACAGGATAACGCTTGGACGAATTTGTGGAAGCCCTAGAGCTTACGTTAAATATAACATAATTTTTTCTACAAAGATATATAAGCAGATAAAGGGATTTGCCACGGGTGCAGGTATATCTAGCGCAATTGCTCAATTTGTTCTTAAAAATTTAAAAGAAATCAATCTCTAAGCTAGATTTAAATTTAGTTTTTTTTAGTTAATTTTTTAAAAAACGTCAATGAAATTTCGCCAACTATAGACGCGTGTGTGTGACTTTAAGTGTTAATCCTAAGACTGTGAAAACAAGAGACCCAACTATTTACATTTAACATGGGATCACAGATTGATTTTTTCCCTCTCCACTACATCGATAGGTGTGGGTTGTTGTCACGTTTTAAAAATTGTCAAATATTCTAAGCCAAATTTTATTGAATTATTCCAATATGTTTATATATTTTTATAACACAGTTATATGTATATCAAAAAACAACACAATAATTAACATTAGACTAGAAACATAAAATTTACGTCCCTCACGAGTAGTTCTACAACTATTCATTCATAGCAATCATCAAAGCACTCTTGTTTTATAGTCTAATTACAAAACACTCGCTGCATTTTTGTCATTTTTGTTACCGCGTTCAATCGTTGTCGCTTACATATATTTTTTAGTTTTTTAATGATTTTGAAAGTTCTGTGTGTTGCAGTACTTAAATAAATGAAAAACTGTGGTGAGGAAGTATGTGGAAATACGGACTATTTAAGTCTGGAAGTGTCGTATCACAAGTAAGTCTTGACGTGATTAAGGTTAGATATCAGTGGTGTCCAAACTGTAAGGCTTTAGCATTTACCCATATTAATTTGATATTTAAGCCATTCGAGTATGTTAATTGGCATGGAAAACAAGAAAAAATGTGTATTAATTGAACAAAAATAAATATTTTGCCAATTTTGGGTTGGGTTTTACATAAGGTAAACATTAAAACATATACAAGCTCTCGAAATGCTTAAATGCCTTATTTACAAAACAAATCTACTATTTTGAATGTGAATAAGTTCTATGTTTCTATGGCTAAATGCTTTTATTTAAAACAAGCGTATTTTTACGGATTTTTAAAATGCCTCTTGGTTATAAAACATTTTATATAAATCATTCTGATTTTAATCTTCAGATATCTACCAGGAAGTAGCTTACGTTATTCCTCCACATACCAAATTCCAAACTACTTAGTTCCTCGGGTTTTCTTTCATATATAATTAAAATATAGTACAATTCCTACCTACCCTCTCTCGTATATAAAAGCCTATAGAAGAATTATTTTAAATTTTGTTATACATCAATACTATTAGTATTCTAAAGTTTTATGTATTTATATTTATATAGATATATTTTTTGTTTTTTAATTACTTATATATGGTCAATCCAAAGTGTGTATATGTATAAGTAATTCAGGTGTTTGGCACAAATATAACATAGTTTATATATCCATATGCTTATTTTGTAATAAATGAACACATTATATAAATATCAATTACATAAATATCAATTTGTGCCATTTTTTTTTATTACGAGGAAGGTTCTGTTAAAAGGGCTTATTTTTAAACCCAAGTCTTACCTTATATGAAATTACAAATACAATGTGTGTGCTAAAATTTGTTATGAGGGATGTTCCGGGCAAAGAACAATGCTCTAACAATGCATAAATACATATATACATACATATGTACATACATACATACTTACGAACATACAAATATACATACTATTTTTAAATTTTTGTTTAATTTATCGATATTATTTTATCATTACTTATCTATAAAAAAAAATCAATTATGATATTTATTATTTTCCTCCATAAAATAAGATTTTTTTGTAGGAAACAGAATTTTACTGACTTTTTCAAAATTATGACGCTATTTTATTTCGCCATACAGGATATACCAAATTTTACAGGTTCATACCTTTTTCACACTTGATTTTTGTGTAAGATTTCAACTTAATTATATAAATAGGATTTTGATACTGATATTTTAAACATTTAAGGCTTTAGGCTTCTCACCAAAATTTTACCAGTTTATACCTAGGTCACACTTGATTTTTGGGCAAAATTTGAGGTAAATTGGATTAATAGCTTTTTAGTAATATTTTTTTTACATTTTTATTAGGACGCCCTTTTTGTTCCGTCATATTGGATTTTCACAAAAATATTACTAATATTATATATTATATTAATATATAATATTAAATATATCATCCCTATATGAATCTTAATTTTTTACTTAAATTTTAGATTAATCGTAAAGTAGTTTTATGCTGCTAACAGACGGACCGACGAATTGAGAACCTGAAACGTCAAGATCTGCAAAAATCTCGGCGGGTGATTCCTATACGATTACCATACTTTCCTGTTGCAAGGAGAGTAAAAAGAAACCGCAAAATATTTATATCACCTCCTTTCTGATTTTGAATCCCTCAGTCCGAATTTCTGACTACGCGTCTGACAGATACTTAAAATTGGCGAAAAAACACGTTAAATTGCTTGCTATAAACATCTATTAAATTAAAGAGAAACGAGCCGTCGCTGCTTCAGTCTATAGTGAAGGCCAACAGGGTTGCCATTTTTGGGACCGGTGATGCAGAGGAAGATATATGTTTTCTCTCGCACCCTTAACACGCGAAAAATAATAATAGATCCAACTTTCGAAACTATTTATGAATGAAATGTTGAGTTTATCCTCTGTTTTATAGTCTAAGTGTTAATGAGTAGAGTCAACAAGGTGAGAGACGAGTACAACTTGCGCCAAAATTAATACAGAAAACCACACCAGACTATTAGGTGAATTTGTGCCAGAGTCACCAACAGGAGCAAAACTGACGTGGTTACCAAAAGAACATCCGAAATCTTCACCGGACTTGATACTCTATTACTACGGAGCAGCATAAACTTATAACCCAAGAGTAATTAAATCGAAAACAGGAAAAAATTAACGCTGCAAGGACTTTTATATTGTAGAAAAAGGATTTTTTTGGGATGACCGCTAAAACAATGAAATTTGGCCAAGTATAGACATGTTTTTCTATCTTATAGTCTACATCAGTAGAGTCAACTTCTTGAGAGACGAGTACAAATAGCGCCATAATTAATACACAAAATCACAACAATTTCTGCCGCGTAAATTTTTTTCTATTTAATTACTCTTGAGTTATGAGTTTCGCCACAGGTGGTTATATGCTACTTCGTGGTAACAGAGTACCAGGTCCGGCGAAGATTTTGGATGTTCTCTTGGTAACCACAAATGTCAGTTTAGCTCCTGTTGGTGACTCTGGTGTAGTTTTTGAATTAATTTTGGCGCTAGTTGTACTCGTCTCTCAACTGAATTGGTTACTGGTGTCAGCTTCAAAAAAATGATAAAACGAGTTACAACTCCTTGAAATAAGACATGTAAAAAAATTATTAATCTCTTATGAAGGACACTTAAAAAAATTATAATGTTTACAGTTGTTTACGATTAAGTAAGAACTCAAGGCGGCAAAAACCGATGCTAACCGAATTAAAAACGAGTGGACACTGGCGGAAGTGAGATCGGCGTAAGGTGAACTCATGATACTAAATACAAGTTTTAGTGTCATAAGGCGAACTAATAGTATCTCTGATTAGTCAGTTTTTCGATTGCCGGCGCTTCCTTCATCTTTTGCAGTTAATACAAGGAATTTAGGAACAAGATTGTTAACCATGTCCGCTCATTTTTTATTACAACGATAATATTAATAATAATAATATTTTAGTTTTTCATTTTAAACTAATTACACTACTAACTTAACTAAATTATATATATATATATATATATATATATATATATATATATATATACATATAAACACAAATATACATAGTTATATGCAAACATATATACATATACCTACCCATAAATAATAAATTATAAGACAGCAAAAACAATCGTATATATTATAATATATAAGTATTAAATTAAAGCAGTACAAGAATGAAACATCCCATTCTAACATGACTTTAAAATTTAGCGATCCTTGAGAGATATAGTCTGGTCAAAAATCAATTGTTTTTTAGATGTTTTTTAAATTATATTAAGGACTTATTTGTAATTAATTTCCCTAATAGGTAACTAATAGTAAATAACTAATAATGTGTTATAAGGTAAATTTAAACTATAGATACTAGTACGAAATGTTATTTTATAAAACATATGGGGGGAACTTGTAGATTAATATTTTATATAGAACCATCCCTATCAAGTTTGCGCCGATTCTCCTTCCTAATTTCATCAATTTTAATAAATTTGCCTACTACGGCTTATACGAAATATGAATTTAAGGCATGAATTTTGCAGCACCTGTCAATCGACGACGATTGACGGAATCCATATTTAGAGTCACAGTAGTTAAGTCTAGAGAGAATCAAGTCTGCAGACAAAACAGTTTTGGCCTTACTTAAGTAAAACCTCTGTGGCATCTCGCCGACAATCGGAAATTTCCAACAATTTATTAGAGTCCTTCCTAAAAAAATGTACATGTTTTAAAGAATTACGTTGCTGTCCAATAAAACTATTGAATGGACATTAGGAGATTCCCGGTACCTAAACTTCGACCCTTCAGGTCAGCCAGGCAGAGAAAGAACCAAACTGGTGACAGGATTTTTGGGTGTCTTCGGGTGCACATCGCTCGCTCGACAAAAACGACAATGAAACGAGATATCCTCGAATCTTGTATTCCGTAATCTTTTTATATAAATATTTCACTTATACATAGTTTATTTTTAGTATGTGGTAATTTTAATAAACGTGTTAAACCAAATACGTTGTTTCGTCTGTGCATAAATTCGAACTCCCCACATCTCTCATTATAAATTAACTTAAGATTACAACAATCTGCGCGAATTGCTTTATTAATGATACTTAAAATATAAAATCCATTCATCATTAACCCTAAGTTATTTGCGTTCTCTGATACAGAAATTGTTATTTGATCCACTACTATATTAAGTCCAGGTAATAATCACGTTTCTTAGACCAAAGACTGAGTGTCGTGAGCATACAATTTTTTTTTTATACATGCTAATGTGCTTTATAGAGCAAGATGTATATAAAAATAAAGCAAAGAACCTAGAATGGAACTTTGCGAGATACGTGAGTTCCAGAAGAGTAGTAACTCTGATACATAATTTGAAACATATGTATTGCTCTCTCTTAGCTAAGTAGTTTCTAAAAAAAATGCAACTAATATTATTCAAATCTATGTAATTTAAGATTGCTAAGAGCAATAACTGGTCGACAAGATTTTTCTAACACAGTCCTGCTCATTATTTTCACAATGTAAATATCCTCCCTATAATAAAAAAGTATCCAGAAAGCCCTAACACGTACCATTTTTTTAATAGCCTAATTAGAACCTTTTTTATTGGGAAGTAAACAATTTTATTGTGGGGCGGCTAAAATGGGTCCATTTTACAACGGAAAAATTACCTAGACAGGGTTGTTTACAACATTAGACATAAAATAAACGTTAAACATCACTCTTCTGTTGAGTTTCGAATTGAGTGGTTCTCTGTGTATCGATAAGCAAGTGTATGTGCCGAAGTTGCAAAATTTCACCTGACAAATTTTGTTATATTTGTGGAGAATTTCTGGTGAAATCACAAGCCAGGCCATTTTCCAAAAATGTAAAAAAAGCCTACTTTAAATATTTTGGTGTGTTAATTGGGGATCAAGATAAGCGGTGGGCTCCCCATGTGTGGTAATGTGTTATTGGTGCAGTGGATGAAGGGAAAGAGAAAAAATATGCCTTTTGCAGTTCCAATGGTATGGCGAGAACCCACCGATCATGACGATTGTTATTTTTGCCTGACAAAGACTGAAGGTTATTCCAAAAAGGGAAAGCACAATATAGAATATTCAAAATTGCAATCTGCCACACGACCTGTTCCTCATAATGCAAATGTGCCAGTGCCGATTGCGCCTTTAAATTGGCAAGCTATTGATTTGGGAGATAATGGAGATAAAGCGTTATCAGACAGCTCAGAAGAACAGTACACCGATCCCACTTTTACCACAGGTCCCAGTTCCGGCGAGCCACATTTGATTGTTCAAAGTGAATTAAATGATTTAGTATGTGATTTGGGGTTATCCAAGCAACAGTCAGAACTTCTGAGTTCCCGTCTTAAGGAATGGAACGTATTGGCCAAAGAAACAAAAATTACGAATTTCAGAAAAAGAAATGCTATGTTTTCTGAATTCTACAATATGGAAAATTCGTTGTGCGCGTGTGCTGATATAGTTTAATGCAGGAACTTGATATTGAACATTCTCCCCGTAAGTGGCGCTTATTCATAGACTCATCTAAATATAACTTAAAAGCTGTGTTATTGCATAATGGACATTTAAAACCCTCTATACCAGTTGCCCATTCAGTTGCAATGAAAGAAAATTATGAAAATATGCGCACTATTTTGGATAAAATAAACTACAGTAGGTATAAATGGTAGATATGTGGGGACTTAAAAGCTATAACGATTTTAGTGGGACTTCAGGGGGGATTTACAAAATATTGCTGTTTTCTTTGTTTATGGGACAGTCATGCAATAAATCAGCATTATGTAACAAAAATTTGGCCAGAAAGAAGCGAATTTCAACCGGGATCTCAAAATGTTAAGTTTATACCTCTTGTTGATGCCAAAAATGTCCTTTTGCCTCCTCTTCACATTAAACTTGGGCTGATGAAGGCTTTGAATAAAGATGGTGATGGATTTAAATACCTAAGACAAGTCTTTACCCAGTTAAGTGATGCCAAATTAAAAGAAGGCATCTTTATTGGGCCACAAATCAGAAAATTGCTGGACGATGTCAATTTTACGGAAAAGCTTATTAGGCAGGAACAGAATTCATTTGTTAATGTAGTAAGAGGATTTTTAGGCAACAATATGGATGAAAATTATGAAGAATTAGTTATTGAACTCTTAGATGCCTATAAAGCGCTTGGTGCCAGGATGTCATTAAAAATTCACTTCCTCCATTCCCATCTGTCATTTTTTCCTAAAAATTTGGGAGCTATTAGTGACGAGCAGTGTGGAAGGTTTCACCAAGATATCGGAACAACGAAAATTCGGTACCAAGGACGATGGGATCCAGCCATGATGGGTGACTACTGTTGGTTTTTGAAGAGAGAAGATAGGACACCTCATAAACGGAAAAATAAAGTTTAATTAGTGTTGTAAGTTAATATTTTTCTCGTTTGCTTTTCTCTTAGATATATGTGTGTTAAAAATTTTCTGAAATCATTTTTTCTATAGATATTAAGTATCGTAACATTCGATATGGTTCTACAACTCTAACAAGAAAATTCTGCGTGCTACAACTTTCTATTTGTCATTTTCGTATTTGGATAGGTCCATTCTATTAAATTATGCTATTCTGATTTGTGTTACAACAAAATTTTTATTTTGTCGGCCAGTATAATTGATGATTTACTGAATTAAATGCTTTAGAATAAATAATTAGAATTAAGAGTGGCATATTATTTTCATCAGTACTCCTAATGATGTCATTAATGATATGAAGAAGTATAGTTTCATATGTAGGATTTTTCTTGAACCCTGACTAAAATCTCTTTTACAATATATTGACGGATTTGTGTAACTACTACACTTCGGGATAATACGGGCGAAATACTCATACGCCTCAAGTCATTTAACAAGTTTATTAGTTTTTGATAATAAAAGTATTAAAGCTTGCTTCCAGGCATCCGAGATTAATCTAGTTTTAAGACACATTAAATATATATATTAAAAATTGTCTTCAAATCTTCAAACATTGTTTAAGTAAAAATGCGATGTCTTATTGTCAATATTTATTTTTGAAACTCTGGAAATAAAATGATTATTCAACTTATTAACATTACCCAAATTTTAGAGAATTTCCTTACGTTCTTGATTAAAACTTAAAGTTAAGGAGTTTTCTCTAATTTGCAAGCTTTATTTACATAATTTCTTAAACGATTTGTGATAATTGATGTGGGCAATATTTTTCGATTGCTTCAATTTAGATCTCGCTTTATTTTTAAGAGATTTCTTTAACGGGGCATGTCGATCAAATAACGAGAATATCCAGTTTTTATTAATATCTTAAGCTACATCTAATGCAAAAGAACTTACATTAGTTCTTGAGAAAACTGTAGCATATTAAGATATTTTAAATCTGTTACAAACTTGTAAAGAGTTTCTTCGCTTTTTATTTCCATATAGTCATGTGTAACACTGCGTTGAATGGCACTTTTGTGCTGAAACCTTTTTATGTGTCATGGGAGTTGAAACATTGTCCAAGAATATAATGACACTAAGACACTAGTAACTCTCTCACGGATGGCGACGCAGTGTCACTTGCAGTGGTTGGTCGGCACAACTCGCCGGACGCCGCTGCCGGTTAGTGGCAGTAGCGATTCGATTTTCCCCCTGTTGATTCGATTCATCCATTCGGCATCAGTATCACCCAGGGTGCCACCGTTTACGCAACAGGCGCTGTTGTCGAATGCCGCAGTTGGCGTTGTTTTTCTATGGGTAGAAGCTTGTTATTGTAAATATATGACAAACCAAACAATAAAACTTTGAGGGGTTAATATATTTTATTTGTCTTAGTAATGTGTCTGTAGTACAGACTGACAGGTTCTTTTAAAAACTGGAGGTGTTATTTAACTACTGACCTAAGGCTGAGACTAATGTTGCCAACCTTTCATTCGCGTTTTTCACTTTAATTTCCTGATAGAAAAGCGTTTTTATTTTTAAATGAATGTTTAAAATAAAATCAGTAGTTTTATAATATATTTTGTACATGAAACTACCTTTAAAGATTATCGAAAATCTATTTTTGAAGTTTTTTTGTTAGGACTATTACATAATGTAGAAGTAATTATACATATCGTTTAGAAATCAATTCCAAATAAATCCGCTCGATGATTAACCATTTTTAAAATACTGCTTGTAAACATTATTTCACAATCCTCAGTTACTGCCATGTCAAATTATTCGTCTTTTAGCAACATGGTAAACCTTAGATAACTCCATGTTGGTTGTATGGAGATATGAGCGCGAAACCTTAACTGTGCATGTGAAACAATTTGGATATTGTGTCATCATGCAATTATGTTGACACACTGTCTTGATACCCGAAACGGTGTCGGTGTTACTAAATCAATACACGTAAATTTAGAGTGTTACCCATGACTATTTCCACATTTCCAATATTTAATATACATACACACTGTTAAGTCATGATGAGACAAATGGTCCAAAGGACTTACGTTTTCCTACGTCAATGTCTTTATTAAAAACTAAAATTAGTACAAGTGAAAGTGTTTGATAGTTATATCTTGTGTCATGTGAATTAAGCATATTACTAGAAGTATACTTTCAGCATATCAATATCGAAATTATCCAAACACGCAATCACATCACAAACAGAACCCATAAGGGACACATCAGAATCAAAAATAATTTAAAAAATCACAGTTGATAAAGTCAGAATACCTATACAAAACTCTCGAAGATCCTCAATTTTAGTAACTAATGATCGTATATTTAATTGCTATATATTAATACCACCATTCATTCATCTTTTATGAACCTTATTGTTGATTCCTCAGCTGATTTGAAAAGAAAAACGTTATTTGCCTCATTTTCAGTGAGAGTCACATCCAGTTTATCTTTGAAAAATATTAGGACAGTTTTTTTTCCTTTTGAATATATTGTTTGAAACTTTGAACGTTCTTACGTACACATTATAGACATCTGACAACACAAAAAGCACCATCAAGATGTAGACTGATTATTTCTGAACAAATAGACACATTATCTATTGGTTTATAAATAATCAGTATACCATTACAATTCGCACAAAAGTACAAGTATTTTAAATAACTTGACATTATTACATGAATATTGTCCTAATAATTGAGGTCCGTTGGCTATATAAAAAAAGAGATTTGTTAACCACAAAGAAAATTCGCAAATAATTTAATAACCGAAATGTAGTTCACACATATTTTATAAGTGAAACTCTTTTTTAGTCGTCACTGATTGTTATGTTGCTGTGTTAAAGAAAAGCAAGGACTTTTTTTGTCGCTAAATGATATACTTGTGTTTGGCCCTTCCGGAAAGGCTTCTAAATACACCACTGGGCATTAAAAAATATTTTTTTCTTAAATATCGTCCTACCTGTGCCTTTATTATCTGATTTGACTCTCAATTGTTTTACTAAGAATTCCGATTTCTCGGATTCTGGCAATGAGATTTTATTAAATCGAAAATTATCTGAAAAGGTGATTGTGTAATCATCTTTCATTTTATATTGCATACGTTGCTTGTTCTTAGAATGACGCTATTTGGCTGTGTTTTGGATGGTACTAATGAACTGTATCTTTAATTTATAAAATCTTTATTACTGAATTTAAAACTACAGTTCGCAATAATTGCGAAAGTTTTTAAAGTTTGGTGATTTATAGATTTTTCTTTTACTTTTAAAGTGAAAATTGAATTGAAAAAATAAAAATTAGAAAAAAAGCATCCCTATATCAAAATATTTTTAGAGTTTCGGGGAAGTTGTTGTGAAATCTTGTTTACATATTATTGAAAAAAGTTCCAATTGAACTCATTAGGGTGAGTCCTGAATAAGCTTTTTTTCGTAATGTTCTGCTGCCAATACGTATCTTTTGGGCTTCAGATATTTTATCTTTTATTAAAAGTGAAAGCAATACTTCTGCTAATAAACTGTTGGTCTTTTTGCAACATAAAAAATATATAATATAGCTTATATCAAAAATATTTTAAGAAATTATGCACCTCAACATGTAGACTCAACTGCTTATAAAGGATTTAGATACATAATATCAACATATTTTTTTTTTATTTTTATAGACGCGTGATAACAAATTTAATTTTTTCAGTGTTATAGGTCATCTCAACACGTAGGACTTTAAAGATAATTATTTTTAATTAGAAATAATTTGGCTCAAAAAATACATTTGTTAATACGTTCGAAACTTAACCTAGACAAAAAAAATTAAAGTACATAATGATTTTTTTAATACTGGAAGAATTATTTGTTTTTTGCAACCTGAAAAATTTGTATTAAAAAAAAGTTTACGAAGATATTCATTTCAACATGTGCACCAATCTGCCTACGACAGTTTTAAAAACAATAGCATCGATAGAAATACAAAAAGAGTTAAATTGAAAATATTGAATTTAATCTCCGGCATTATAGACGCCGAAGATAAATAATAAATGGCAACTTAGCTTTTTCCTTTAGTTAAATAGCATTTTTATTGATTTTATGTATCTGAAATTATCTCACGCAGATTAGCCTTCATAATGAGATAATATTTTTTGTTTAATTTATATTTATATATTTTTATCTTGAGAGAAGGACATTAAAATATTTTGAAGACAACAAATAATCAACTAAAACATTACAGATGCCTACGTGCTTTAATTCTTTTGTCTAGCTTATATATCAAATACTCATTTTTCTTTTTTTTGCAGTAAAATCCTGTCTACTAATTCAGCGCACTAATGATGCTCAAAAGCACTTTCACTATTAAGATAGATAGCAATAATAGATTAACATTATTGCTCCCAACGAAAGTCAGGAATCAACAATTTAATTAAATATCGGTCGTAGTATTAACCAGCGAAATAGGTGCTTCTGTGATTTCATTTTGTGTATATTTCATTGTTGTGTGTTTGTTACTTTTAGGGTTGCCAACCATCCTGTATTTGGAAGGACGTCCTGGATTTTAGTAGATTTTACCGTATTTGTCCTTCGTCTTTCTGATCTTCCAAGAAGGATACATTTTGTCCTGGATTTTGACAATTTTTAAATTTCGTGAAACAACACAGCATATAAAAATATAAAATTTTATTATTTTTAATGACTTCCGGCAACATCGTGCTGTTGTGTTATGTTATGAGCAAAATTCGGTGGTTTTGCTATTCGTATTTATCTGAATAAGTTGTGAGTTAGTAATATCTAAGAAGTATGAAGTAAAAGGTACCTTATTACAACTTAGTTGTGTGTTAAGTGATTTTAAAATTTTCTTTTTTTTTGCGTACTGAAAATATTATTTATTACGGAAACATGAAATAAGCTGACACATTATTAAAGTACACTACATACACAATACGTCTACTGCACCAAAATAATATTTGTTTCTTCAGAATATATGTTTGGTTTAGTTTTTATTATCTAGTTTGTATTTCGTTTTTAACCTAATACCTAAGAGATAAGGTAAGGTAGATATATTTTCTGGTAATTTTGTTACAATGCAGTTATGTGTTAAGTGATATTCAAATTTTAATTTTTTTACTCTTTGAAAATATTATTTGTTACGTTATTTTGTTTAAAACTAAGAAAATCTGAAACAAGCATTAATTATTATAATAACTATACTAAACCAAAGTTTTATTTGTTTCTCCATAATAATATGTTTAGTTTTTATTATTTAGTTTGTTTTTCTTTTTAATAGTTAGTACCTGCCACCTATCTAATACAGTGCTAGTACCTAAGAGGTAAAAGGTAAGGTAGATACTTTATTATAGTACAGTCCGTTTATACAACTTTATAGGAACTAAGTTGAAATGCGGTTGTATAAGTGATTTTCAATTTTTTTACTCAATTAATATATTAGTTGTCACATTTATTTTGTTTGAAATAGATAAACTATTTTTATGATTAAGTGTCCTTCTTTGTTACCCTGTGTCTTTTATTTTTATAGATTTTGACTGATCTGTCCTGGATTATGGAAATTTATAGTTTGCAGCCCTAGTTACTTCCCACGTACACGGCAAGTATTGTAATCGTGAAAAAAGTCACACTCCGAGATTTTTTAAGATCTTACGTTTCAGATTCCTAGATTCCGAAAAATATGTTTTTTTAATTCCTCCGGTTTTTCTACCGGTCTGTCTGTCGGTCTGTACTATTTACCAGATTGACTTCAAATTTTGGTCATGTGGGTGTGACCTGGTCACATTTTGGCAAAATTCTAATATTTCTACACAAATTGGCCACCCAGTGAAATGTTAAAAAATTATTATTAAAAAACTACTTATCCACTTTATTGCCAATGTTGCACAAAAATCAAGTATTATGTTGGAATTTTGGTATGAATCCAATATGACGGAACAAAATAGCGGCATTATAAAAAATTTAAAAATTCAGCCTGTAAAAACTACTTAATGGATTGATTCCATTAAGTAGTTGCCAAAAAATATGTTTTATCAACTCTGTCTGTCTGTCAGTTCGCGATATAGCTGAAACGCTATTTACCAGATTGACTTCAAATTTTAGTCAAAAACGAGGGGTGAGAGATGACCTGATAATATTTTGGTAAAAATCCAATTTACCAGAACAAGATGGCGCCTTATTGAAAAGTTAAAAAAACGTTATTAAAGAAACTAGTTATGCATTTTACCTCAATATTTGCACGAACATCAAGTGTTACTTAGAAATGAACTATTAACATTTTGGTATAAATCCAAGACAGCAAAACAAAATGGCGACGTAATAAAATTTTTAAAAAATCAACGTAAAAGAACTTATTCAGTTGACTTTAAATTTTGTAGAAAAATTAAATGTGATAATGGGATCAACTGGTACGAATTCAACATAACGTAACCAAATGGCGGTGCGTGTCAACGTAAAAACGAGTGATTGCATTTATTTTAAATTATGCCCAAAAATCAAGTGTGGCCTAGGTAAAAAGAAACTTGTAAAATATTGATAGGGAATCAATAAGATGAAACAAAATGGCGCCCAATAAGAACTTTTGAAAAGACAATATATATGTGTTACTGAATGACTATGTACTAAACTAAATTGGGTCCACTTCACTGGTCCTAATAAAAGGAAAGAATCATAACGGGAGGGGTTGCGAGTAAACGAAATCTTTTTTTTATATATTTCCTATAATACAAGAAATACAATTTTTATTATGCCAGTAGCTCAATGTACCGATTTGTTCTAAAGATCCGATTATTATATAGTTTTAATGCTCCGACAAATGATATTAAAGACTCTACCATAATAAATATGTTTAAAATTGGCTAAGATTTTACTTGGTTGGAAAAACTGCTATAATATTAAATTTTTTACTTAATACTCTTAATGTGTATCATTATTTATTCTGTAATATTAATAAACTTGCATTGTTAGTTTTAGCTGGGTAGCCTTAATATTTCTTTCTTGGCGTATATTTGAATTATTTTAAGATTTTTGCATTTACATTGAAGAGATAGTTTGAATTTGAACTTGATTTCAAATAGCTATTGGAAGAAGATAGCGAACAAGTAATTAATCAAAATACGCAATATAGTACGTAATCTAATAATCCTTATATTACTCCGTAATTTGAAGTTTTTCGACGAAAGTTTTTAATAAATAAATGCACTAATAATAAAGTTTACAGAAAAATCCATCTTTTGTTTTTCAACATTCCTTATTTAAATTAAAAATTGTCTTCTTGAACCAAATGACAAAAAATACGAGACTGACAGAAAAACAGTTCTAGGTTGAAACGGATGCAATTTTTACGATGTACAAAAACTCACTAACTAAATTAAAAAATACATCGCCGAGCCTCTATAGTGACTAGACTTAACTAACTATATAAAGCAATATTATCTGACTTAGTTTAATACCACCCTTGTTATCAAATATTTTCAGCTGCTATATTTTCAAAGGAATCTCTGGACTGGCAGGAATCTAACTTAGAATGTTGCTTGCGGGTGTACAGGCGCTCGATACCTGAGACCCTAAGCGTCACGGTAACTCCTGCTTATACATTTTCGATAACATTTTGATTTCGCTAATGTACAGGCCAAAACCCAAGGCGTAATAGTTTAGTTTAGTACCGGAATCTTGCGAAAGTTTCCTCGCAATTTGCGGCAGACGTTTATCGTTGATTATCAAGGTAAACATCTTTGACAAATATAATTGCGATGATCTTTAAAAACTCTAGTTAATTATTTTTGACATTTAAAATATAATACGATTCGTAAATTAATTCTCAAAATTTAACTACTACTAAAACTATATTATTTTCTACGAAAAAAACTGATATGAGAAAAATGCAAATTTAAAAATCTACATTCCAATATTTATTTAGAAATTACTTCAAATAATAGGCTTTGTAACGTGACATAAAATTTCTTAAGATTTACGTGATTTGTGCCTTCCTTGCCAATGCTGTGAAAAAAATAAAGTAGGGCAAGTGATAACGATATATGTGATGACATCAATGTTTTTAACATTTCTGTTAAACATGGATGTAATCTATTTGTGCGTTTTATGGTAAGGTGAATTTTATAAAAAATAATTTTATAGAAATTTGGGTTATTTGAAATTATCGTATTTTGCATATATATATATATATATATATATATATATATATATATATATATATATATGCACAAAGCAAACACATAATTTTTGCATGTAAGCGACCAAGAAGATGACATTGCCTTCGATTGTGTCACAGGATACCCCTCCTGCGATCGATTTCTGGGCCTTTACCCTCACCAGGCAGGCTTGTATCCAGGGAGATTTCAATTAGGAAATCATCGATGTTAACACAATCAAAAACGAAAACGTTTATCCTACATAACGGGGAGTTCTGCGAACAGTTTGTCCTTCTAAAAGGAACGTGAAATAATTGCATTTCTCTAAGGTTAGCCTGTGGAACATTTATACCTATCATAGACAAAAGATGTTGGTTACTGAAGAAATTATTGTTTTCTTTATACAAAAATAATATGTCTGAAACAGTTCTTCTAGCAGATAAAGATGGTAGTATGGTGAGTTTTGAATCTATGATTACTCCCAAGTCTCGCACACTTTCGGAAGAGTAATAGTGCCTATTTTATAGTCAAAGATATATTCGCGTTTAGTCCTATATATATATATATATATATATATATATATATATATATATATATATATATATACTTTTCTTTAAAACGTGGTAGGTACTACAAGCCTATTACCATAGATATAAAAAATTTGGACACATGCCATTTTTTTATCCATCCTATATGTTCTCGAAAGTATGACAATACACTACTAATTGCTTAATGCAAAAAAAAAACTTAAAAGCATATTTCAATTTTTTTCCAAGGTAAATATTATAAAAGCTCTAATGATTTTTACATTCAGTTAAACTTAAACATGGAACAACAAATAATATTATTATACACTGCGCGTTCAAATTCAACACAAAACAAAAAAAAACAAACTTATTAGCATTTTTGGGTACACAAACAGCATAAACGTTACCCTCTAGTGCCATTAAAAGCATCCAAAAACATTCCATAACGACTAGTTAACGGTGATAGAGTATCGTTTTATGATGTTTATTCGAACTCACTTTTGTGCTTTTATTGAATGTGAATGTGATGTTCCCAAATGCCCTTGCGTTTAATAAAAACATTTTGAAATTCAAATTTTGAGTATGTAAAAGTTACGCTAATTTGCGTACCAGCAGAAAAGCGAACTGCAAAGATTTTGTTGTTTTGCAATTTTTGTCTAATCTGGTAATATTTAAAAAAAGTCTTTTTAACATACATCATGAGTTTTATTTTGAATGACATATTACCAAAGATAGATAGATTTTACTTTAAATAAATGATCAAGCTAATGTAAAATAAATTAACCCCTGAATGGATACCAACATTGTATTTTATTCCATATAGTTGGGATACATTTAGAGATTTTCTTGTAGCACAATGTCCAGGGCCGATGCTGTTGGTGTCGTACAATGGCCCAAAGGTACCACTCCGCGAAGCACGCATCTACTAAAAAACCATGATTCTTGGGATTAGACTCTGTCGGATTGTAATTTGTATGCGACGTTTGGCGTTTGATTGCACGAGGCATCTTCAGGAATCTTTACTATGCGAAATCCGGACGCAATGAGTTGGCAGAGATTCAGGGGTTTTCAATTAAGACCGGTTTCCACTTGTGATATCCACCGCAAAAATTTTTCTAACCGATGATTTTGTTTTTTTTACATCATTCATTGAGCGTCCTGTTTATCACACATAAAGTTTTTCACAGGAGCAAAGAATTCTATATACTCATCTGTTTAAAAAAGTAAAATATCCTTCGGGGATTACGAGCATTGTCTAATTTTATTATGTCCATTCAAGATTGTACGTATGTTGGACCGTATGCTTAATATTTTCAGTGCAGTAACCGTTGTCTCTCAATCAGGTTCGCTGTTTCCAATGTTCGAGAATCTTGATTAGAAAATTAAATGCTTTAAATACTAGTGAATTAATAGCTGATTTCTTTTGTGCTGGATGGTGGTGGGAATTAAGTATAGATTTGCAGTGTTCGTATTCTATACACAGAATTCACTGAAACAGGCGAGATCCCAAAGAGGGGTTTGTTCATAAGATATTCCTTGAAAAATGAAATAAGTAGATATAAGACAAGCTTCATCTAGGTTTATTAAGTTATTATCAAGATTATTATGTTATGTTATTATATGTAATAAAATGGAAATTTGGGAACATTTGTGTATAGTGAATCTACATCAAAACTGATCAAAATATTTTTGGAAACCAACTAGATGGCCTTGAGTTTTTCCACGAAATGCTTGTATGTAAGAATATGTTTTTTGTGTAAGAATTTATTCGGATGTGGGTAACTCTATTACTCTAACGATCGGTCGAAGGGGCATATTGTTCTTGTGTACCTCGGGAACGCCGTAGAACTTGAGGATCTACGAGCTGCTTGGCCTTAATGATCTCTTCTCCGCTGGTGGTAGGTTAGATGCGTTAATCAGAGTGGTAATGCGTCTTTCTAATCTACTTATAAGGTCTGCCTGCGTAACGTTATAGGTGTAGTTGTCCAAAAGTTTAGTTACCTTTCTCATGTATTCCGTTCTGTCCATGATGACTGTGGTGTAGCCTTTATCTGCTCGGAGGACTGCATTTAAAGTTTTCATCGCTGTTTTTTTTTCGGCTGCGGAGAAATTTGGCTTTGATGGTTTTGAACTCCTAATGACCTTAGTTATCTCACACCTGACTTCATCGACTTGCCCCAATGCTAATCTTTTTATTGCGGTTTCAACGGAAGATACTACAATAATGCTTCTCGGGCCTATTGCGAAATGTTGGTCTTTGTAGAGAACGGAATATTCTGCGTCGGTTCACACATGGAAACCAATTTTAACACAATGTCATGATTCGGTGAGCACAACACGGTAGTAAAAGCCCTCCTGAATCTGTGAGCTCATTTAAGGTACATATGTCGTGGAGTAAAGATACCTGAAAATGTCTCTTGTGCAATCGAATGCGAAACTTTGAATAGTAATCCCAATCTGACATGGTCTAATCCCAAAAAAAACATGATGTCTTGATTGAACAGCCGTTTTATACATCCAATCAGCTGATTAAATTCCTTTATAGATAAGCATAATTACTTGCTTAGTAAAAGTGAGGTATTGTAATCATGAAAATATCATCCTCCAAGATGTTTGCAGATCTTTACGTTTACGTCAGGTACCGTGACCTAGATACAGAAAAACATGTCTTCTCAATTCGTATTTCTATTCCAAAAATAATCGGTCTTTGATTCCACCAACAGGGGTATTTTTTTAACTATGGCATTCGACAAGGTAGTATAGTGCATTTGGGTCAAAAAGAACAAGAAGGCTAACAAACAAATTAGTATAGGTGGGGTTACGTATTACTTTTAGATTTAAATGGTTTTACTCGATAACATGTAAACTAAAAGGAGTACTAGCCAATTAGTTTACAATATCATCACATTATCATTACATTGCTCCATTTGTGTTCTTTAGATTACAATCCAGAATGCAAGAAAAACAACAATTTCCCAGTTAGTTAATGAAAGGTTCTAATGACACGTCAATGTCAGACAAATATAAAAAGACACAGCAGTACATCCGACTTAAGATTTGACGTAGTCAAAATTAGTTTTCTTGAATCATCAGCTTTTATCAAGAAAAATTTTTTCTGTATATATACAGGGCGTTAGGAGTTTAACTACAAATATTTTAACACCTGATAGTATGGACCATTATGATTAAATAACCTAGGGTTAATTCCTTACTATTTTTGAGAAAAACGGCCTTAAAGCCGTATTTTGTTTTATTAATTTTTAAGCACATCGTTAACACATTTATTAATTTTATTATGTAAAACAATTAATTGTATGATTTTCTACAAAACGCCCACACATTTTTTCTTTATAAAATATCTTAACGACCTAAATTTGAAAAATAAAAAACGAATAAATTGCTTTATTTTACCATAGAATGTTTATTTAAAAACGGCAACACTGCCCACCTTTGAGAAACGAGCAGACCAGACCTACACCCCTTGATTTTTATTTTTGGGGCCACATGAGAACATTAGTGTATATTAGAGTTGAAATTTAAAATGAAGATGACCTTAGAAACCATATTTTCGCTGCAGGGGAACAAATTATATTTGTCTAATTTGTTTCGCTGCAGCAAAAATACGGTTTCTAAGGTCATCTTCATTTTTAATTTCAACTCTAATATACACTAATGTTACTTGGATCTATTCAGGCAAATTGGCTTCGCCGTATTTATGCGTGTTTAAATAGTGGCAGTAGTCATTTTCAGCGTTTACTTTAATTTTTTAAATACTTTTTTAGTGTGCGAATTACCTTTCTAGTGCTAAAATTTATTATGCATGGTAAGTTCATATTCTTTATTAATTTATTATAATATAATAATATTTATTTATAAACTAGTAAACTTAATTAGGGTTGCGGAGTTAAAAACTATACAGAAAAATAATCTAAATTTAATAAAAATAATTGAATCGTTTTCAAACCCACAGGTTTTTTTCTACTTCTTTGTTGACAAAACACAGATGATGTCCAAGCAAATAGCAATGTTGCCATGTTGTCTTGGAATTAGTTGAAACCTTTTCCAAAATTAAACATTTTAAAATTAAATATCTCGAAAACCCGATGTTTTATAAGAATATTTTGTTTAAAATCGTTCATACTATCCTATGTTAAAATATTATAATATATATTATAATATATATGTAAATATATATATATATATATATATATATATATATATATATATATATATATATATATATATATATATATATATATATATATATATATATATATATATATATATATATATATATATATATATATATATATATATATATATATATATATATATATATATATATATATATATATATATATATATATATATATATATATATATATATATATATACATATATATATATATATATATATATATATATATATATACATATATATTATATATTTATATATATATATATATATATATATATATATATATATATATATATATATATATATATATATATATATATATATATAAATATATATACACTATATATAAGAGCCCAGTCGCATAAGTATTGGACCAAAGGAATTTGTAAGAGATATTTATTTTTGTTACATAGAATGTATTGTACATAACATAAATTCAACAAATACAACTACGTTTATTTCACAGTATGTGGTATTAACAATTAATCAAAAATATTCCTTCTCTATATCGCTAACAATAATAAATGATCAAAAAATATTTTTGTTAGGCTTGTCGCATATTAATTGGACCATAAAAATTTGAATAATTTGCCACTGTTACCACTGAGCACAGTCACCTTTTTGTTTTATAACTGCATCAAGTTTTGCTTGCATGGTGTCTACTAATGTTTTACAATATTTTGGTCGGAAGTTGTCCCAGATTTCCTGAATTTTGTCTTTTATTTCTGGTTCGTAGAGTTTTTTTTATTTGATGCCATAGTGTTTCAATAGGCGATAAGTCGGGGCTACTAGATGGCCATTTTACAACAGGAATATTCATTTCTTGCAGCCAGAATGTTATGGTTTTGGAGGTATGGCATGCTGCGCCGTCTTGCTGGAATATGAATCCTCCGTCTAGCAACTAAATCTCATCAATAGAAGGAATTAGTTCTTCTTGTAAAATTGACTTATACTTAAATATGTGAAGACATACATCCCCATACATGGCTGCAAATTTAACTTTTCTCTTGAGGCAGTCTTTATGATATTCCTCCCCTTGCGGATAATTCGAATTCGTGAATCACAACACATACTTCAAATTTAGATTCGTCGCTCCATATAACGGAATCCCACTGACGTTGTGACCAGCTTTTATGCTCCTTTGCCCACAAGAGTCTATTTCATTTTTGATTTTGCGACAAAAGCGGTTTTTCCTTGGCCTAAAATGAAAACGTTTAAATTTGTTTTTTTTTTGTATTGTGCTATAAATTTACTTTGTAGAAGCGATATCCCATTTTCTTCATATTTCTCAACCAGATGTCTTTTGAAATGCGTTTACCAATTGCATCTACCCGTTTTACAGCCAACTCCCGTAATGAAGCTCGATGATCTTATTTAATTAGAGTACGAAGAACCCGCTTATCTGCCAGACTTCGTTTTTAACCGAACATTTCCGCTTTCTTTGGATTGGGAAATAATAATTCTTATTGTCTCTTGAGAAATGTTTAGATTTTTTGCAATACTATGTCCAGAGAGACCATTTTTGTGGGCACTAATAATGGAATATCATAGAGAGTGCTTTTCCGCCCCCCATTTTGACAACTAAACAGTTTTAAAGACTCAAATATTAATGCCATCTTTGTTTTCAATTATTTTTAAAGCCCATTCGATTAGATATTTACCTTAATAAATTTTGTATCAGATGTCACTAAGTAATCACCCGGTTTTATCTGAGTGCATGTGTTTATGGCCCAGTTAATATGCTCCAAGCCTAACAAAAATATATTTTTCTAATCATTACTATTGTTAGTGATATAGATATGCGATATTGTTAATTAATTGTTAATACCACATACTATCAAATAAACGTAGTCGCATTTGTTGAAGCTATGTTACATGTAGTAAATACTAGGTGACATAAATAAAATTATTTTAAATATGCCTTTGGTCCAATACATATGCGACTGGGCTCGTATATATATATATATATATATATATATATATATATATATATATATATATATATATATGTATGTCTGCGGATGAACTTTACAACCAGACAAATGGACTAAAAATTAAAGGCATTATAAGCGATAATTATTTCATGAAATAAAGACATTGACAAGTACGTCGTTAAGCATCATAATTATTTTAAAAACTAGTAGGTACTCTGATTAAAGGCGTGCTTGAGAATATTTGGATATGGTTTGGGTTAAAAGGTAATGTGATAAAACTGATACTCTTAATTTTAAATCTTGTCCCGAAATCTATTTCTGCTTGGGGTCTATTTCAAAACATATTCAATATTTGTTCTTTTAAAAGAAAATTATCAACATTTTTGTATTTTTATGACCCGTTAATTAAATTTTATGCCCCGTTAAAAAAATGAAATTTTCGGATATATATATATATATATATATATATATATATATATATATATATATATATATATATATGTATATATACATATACAGGGTGTCCCATTTTCGTAGGTTTTACGGGGTTTCCAGCTTATGAGTAGAGATAGAGAGATGCGGTTTTCGCGACACCGTGCTACTTTTCGATGAAACTAAAGAGGCCGCAAACAGATTTGCCCTAACCATTTTAGTTTCCGTGCTACAGGGTGATTTTGAAAATTTGTCATTTTCGGACACCCCCTGTAACTCAGCTATCGTAAAATATATTTAAAATGTTTCAACTGGTATTTATAGATTTTTTCACGTAGAATTCAGTGGCGTACTCAGATTTTTGCTGATAGTTTTTGACATATTGACATAACCTACTATTTTTTAAATGGGACACGCTATATATTATTTTTTCATCTTATTCTTCGTGTCGAGAGCTTTTCAAAAACATACCATAAGTCATATTTATTTTCATAAATAACATGAAAAAATGCATTTTTCTTTAAACGGATTTATGGCATAGCAGATCAATCGAAATAAGAGAAGGTGGCTGTGGAGCCATGGAAAAAGTTAACAAATATTTATTAACGAAATAACAAAGTAACAGCATCAGAAAAAATTAGGAAGTAGGTAAAAGGTAATAATTATAATTTCATTAAAACTACAAATATTGTTCAAATTGTAGACCATTATGTGTCCTACAAGTGTGACAAACTTTAAAAATTCTTTTTAATGCATTTTCTATTGTAAATGACTGTCTTTGTAACTCTGCAAAAGCGTTTTCGGTGGCCATTCTTAGTTGTTCTAAGTTTTCGTATCGCCTTACATAAACCTTGTTTTCTAAATAACCCCACAAAAAGAAATCTAAAACTGAGAGGTCAGGGGATCGTGGTGGCCATCGAACAGGTCCGTGTGTTCCTATCCATCTTCCAGGAAAATGGTTGTTAAGCCAGTTTTGACTTATTCTGGCATTGTGGGCTGGAGCTCCGTCTTGCTGGAAATAAATCCTATTTAGTTGAGCCAAGGGAACATCATCCAAAATTCCTAATGCGTCTTCTAGGATTCGCACGTAACCAATCGAATTCAGATTTCCTTCATATATTTGGTAAACTATTTTTCGGTTGAAAATAAAACAGGAGACATTGAATCCAAATCTGCCCTGACGCTCCCTAGGAAAAATAACATGGTTGTTTTCTTGACTCCAAAATCGCGTGTTGTGTCTATTTAAAATCCCTGAACTAGTAAAATGTGCCTCGTCTGACCAAATAATCTTTTTTTCAAAATCGATATCTTCTGCCTTCATATTTATAAACCAATTGCAGAACTCCAATCTTCGCTCTGCATCACCAGGAAGCAGATGATGCACAAGTTTGTATTTATAGGGTTTGAATTTGTGCTTTTTCAAAATTTTCTGCACTTTGGTTTTCGGTACACCCGCCTCTTCGTCTATTTTCCTGCAAGATGTTTCAGGAGCTGTCTGAACGAGGGCTAAAACGTTGACCTCAGATTCTTCGTTGTCTTTATTGTAAGTTCGCGATCGAGGCTTGTTAAAAGATCCATATTGGCAAAGATTATTTTTAATTTTTTGAAAAATTCTTTTTTCTGGTTGTTCTCTCGGGATATCTAAGATAAAATAAAGCGAACCAATAAAGTCAAAATGCAGGAAGATAAAAAAGAACTAACCTGTTCAGATAAAGCTCTGCCGCCTGATCTGCAACTTCATTAGACAATATAAAACACGCGTTCATATCATATTTCTCAAAATATTCAAATTTTTGATTCTGAGCCATATTAAAAACAATAATTATAATAGACGTCAAGAAAAATTTAAACGCAATAATGCCAAAAATGACAGCAGTAATGGCTGCCTGATCATATTTTTGTTGGCGTTGCCATGGCCACCACAGCCACCTTCTCTTATTTCGATTGATCTGCTATGCCATAAATCCGTTTAAAGAAAAATGCATTTTTTCATGTTATTTATGAAAATAAATATGACTTATGGTAGGTTTTTGAAAAGCTCTCGACACGAAGAATAAGATGAAAAAATAATATATAGGGTCTCCCATTTAAAAAATAGTAGGTTATGCCAATATGTCAAAAACTATGACTCTCAGCAAAAATCTGAGTATGCCACTGAATTCTACGTGAAAAAATCTATAAATACCAGTTGAAACATTTTAAATATATTTTACGATAGCTGAGTTACAGGGGGTGTCCGAAAATGAC